>VZTT01063041.1:5688-22862 GCA_013400855.1 Buphagus erythrorhynchus | reverse complement strand
TTTTTTTATTTTTATTTTTATTTTTATTTTTATTTTTATTTTTATTTTTATTTTTATTTTTATTTTTATTTTTATTTTTATTTTTATTCTTACCGGTGCGTTCCTGTGCATCCAAATTACAGCAAGCATGTCAGGAGCTGTCCAAGCGTGCAGAGACTGTCTCTGTCCCGTGCCCCCAGCAGAATCCCTTCTCCCTCTCCGGGGCTCTCCCTCTCCCCGGCTGCCGGCGGAGCAGCGGGCGCGGTGCCCGGCGCTGCCGCAGCACCCATAGCGAGGTGCCGCCTCCCGGTGGGCGCCGGACGCGCATCCCAGGCGGGGAAATTCCGAAATCCCCGGCACATCGCCCCCGGGCCGGTGGTGCTGGAAAGGTCACCCGAGCGTCAGTGCATCCAGATTGGCATAGAGAGAAACTCCTTTCTTCAGGTGCGGGGCTGGTCAGAGCTGACAAACTGAAACAATTCTGAGTTATTCCTAAAAGTTTGCTGAGTGCTTATAAGATCCTTAAGTTTCAGGAATATTTCTAAAATTATGTATGAACTTACAGCTTTTTAAATTTTTTGCTGTATTATCGTTTCTTTTTCGGCTTGTTTTCTACCATAATTTCATTCAGCAACAGTGGCTGAACAATAAATCTATAGTAATGTTCTCTTGGAAATGTGCTAACCTTTGTCTTCTGTGTGGTCAGGACAAAGGTGAAGGAGAGAATCTGGCTGGACATCCTCTTTTTTTCCTCAAGCAGCAGTCATTAAATCTTGTTGTCCCTGAAGGTAAGATAATTTCATATAACTACAGCTTCTATGTGAAACATTTTGGATAAAACAACAACAGCAGGAAAGCTTTTGCATCAGATTCTGTAGGCATGGGTAAGCCTTTAACACAAGCCATGCCTAAGGGCTTTTTTTTGGAGCAAATTATGGGGCGTTTTTGAGATACTTACATGTGCTAGTGTTTGTTAAATATTCCAATACACGGTGCTTACCTGAAAGTGACAATATTACAAGGCAAATATGATGCCAAATATAAATATTCTGATGCAAAATTAAGAAGCAGCTACAAACACATGCCACACGTCTAAACACATCCAATATTTCAAGTGTATTTTTGAGAACAGCAGTTTCCATTCCTCATTCTTTTCAAAGGCTGTCATTTAAATAACCTTGAGAGGAAATTACTGCTTTCTGTCGTTCTCTTGCTCTGAAAGAAGATGGTTGCAGCTACATACAGCCCTTGTTGTCTGTTCCCCTATGGGACCTGTAGCAAGGGGCAGTCTGTGTGGTTGGGGTGGGTTTTGAGCAACCCAGCTTCATCATCAAAGGAGGAAAGTTTCTCAGCTCGGAAGCACTTGCATTTTTCAATGCTTTTCTGCATTCAGCAACAAAACAGTTGTTCTCCCTTGCCATTTCCAGAGTTTCTTGTCCTCTTGGCCCTCTGGTTTCTGATTTATGGTTTGGTGCTCTTGGCCATGTAAGGATTTAGGGGTGCATGGTTCATGAGGGGTGGTCAACCCTGACAACATACTCTGCCTTTAGATCTGTTCTTTTTTTTTTTTTTTTTCCCTTTTTTTCCCCCCTCAAGGTTATAGCTTGTGCTATATGTGTGCATTTCACTCTTTATTTGAGTTGATAGGCTCTTCTATAGAGTGCAGTGCCATAGGCTAAGGGCTGTCCGAAGAGACATTTCTCTGTTTTTCAGAGAACCTTCAGACTCCACACAGAGATCACAGACAACCTCTCCACTTATGGGTCTCTGCCTTGTTGTCTAGTCTGTAAACATACTGCTCTTTGAAGAGACCAAAAGGCCCAGCAAACAGACATGCTCTATCCTGTGGCTACAGACAGCTACTAATATATTAAAAAAAAATACAGAAGTGTCTTGGTGTTCTCTTGTAAGAACATGCACCCTCATAATGGAAAGCAATGTGCCCTTTGGACCTACCTGTGTTCATCCCAAACACATTGTCCATGGAATGAATTCCTAATCTTTCATTTAATCAGTTAGCTCCCAAGTTCTTCCAAGTAAAATAATCATGTGTGAAGATACTGTTTCTAGAAGCAGGGAGCTGTGCATAATATCATTGTCTTCTAACAGCATTTTGTCACTCTGTGCTTGCAGACAAATTCTCTCAGTGGCAGGTATAGAAATGCATTACAGTATTATACAGAAATATAGATAATACCAAATCCCTGTCAGTATAAGCTTCTGTGGAAGTTTGGGTGCCCTAGGAATACAAAGGTCCTACTAGGAATTACTGTATACCATAGCAGAGCATTTATTGGTTAAGGCTTTCTGTAAAACTGGAAATATTTCAGCCACTATAAAAAGGAAATAATTTTCCTTTTGGAGAACCTTTATTTGATAATACATCTAGTTCATGCTTCAATAGCATCAGTGTGTCCACTTCTGGTCTCCCCAGTACAAGAGAGCAGCTGGAGAGGTTCTTTTCAGTGGTGTCCAGTGACAGGACAAGAGGCAGCTGGCAGAAACTAAAACACAGAAAGTTCCCTCTGAACACTGAGAAACATTTTTTACTGAAACGGTGAGAGAGCATTGGCACAGGTTGCCCAGAGGTTGTGGAGTCTCAGTCTCCATCTGGAAATGTTCCTGAGCAATGGACTGGTGATGGTCCTGCTTGAGCAGTGCTGTTAAGCAGATACCCTCTAAAAGTTCCTCCTAACCTCAGTCATTCTGTGATAAATGAGAAAATGTCTTACTTTTCTAAATACATACTGTAAATATTTTTTTTTTTGCTTAGCTTGTTACTGTCATCACTCCACCTTTGTAGCCTGCCTGCACCAAAAGGGCAGTCAAAATCAAAAGGTGTAAATTTTATCACTTTACAAAGTGATAATTTATTCAGATAGAATATTTCATTCAATTATATAAAGAAACCTCATTATAGATGGCAAAAATCACTCTGTTTCTAAAAAAAAAAAAAAAATTCTCTATCATCAATTTTTATAAGTNGTGGTGTCCAGTGACAGGACAAGAGGCAGCTGGCACAAACTAAAACACAGAAAGTTCCCTCTGAACACTGAGAAACATTTTTTACTGAAACGGTGAGAGAGCATTGGCACAGGTTGCCCAGAGGTTGTGGAGTCTCAGTCTCCATCTGGAAATGTTCCTGAGCAATGGACTGGTGATGGTCCTGCTTGAGCAGTGCTGTTAAGCAGATACCCTCTAAAAGTTCCTCCTAACCTCAGTCATTCTGTGATAAATGAGAAAATGTCTTACTTTTCTAAATACATACTGTAAATATTTTTCTAAATACATACTGTAAATATTTTTTTTTTTTGCTTAGCTTATTACTGTCATCACTCCTCCTTTGTAGCCTGCCTGCATCAAAAGGGCAGTCAAAATCAAGAGGTGTAAATTTTATCACTTTACAAAGTGATAATTTATTCAGATAGAATATTTCATTCAATTATATAAAGAAACCTCATTATAGATGGCAAAAATCACTCTGTTTCTAAAAAAAAAAAAAAAAATTCTCTATCATCAATTTTTATAAGTTCTGCTATTGTGAGAGTGCCCAAACAGTTGGTGCCTTGCTTTCAATGACCAAATTGACCAAATTGCTGGAGCTGAGTTATGCCTATATGAGGACAGCAGTCTTTGAAACAATGTTAAATCAATTGAAAGAAACAGGTGGGCTTTCCTTTGAAAACAAGGACTGCTTTCATGTTCTCACATTTTCAAACATCAGATTTTTTGCCATGTACTCCGAAAGGGGAAAGAAAAGTCATGACTTCCAGAAAGAGTGATTTATTATTTAGGCTAAGTCTGAAAATTACAAAGTTCCAGGAGTGGAAGAGAGTTAAGCATCCATTAGTAAATATTGACATTTACAGTCTTCCCTTGCACATCAATTATTTTAGACCTGGCCAATGTATTCTGAATATTTCCTGCTCCTCTTTATTTCAGGCTTTTTAAATTCTCCATCCTGCCCCAAGAACTTGCTCACAATTTTCTGCTATGCATCAGGGCATTATTAAAACTTTCTGTGTAAACCTGGCCCCACTTTCTTCTTCATTGCAATCAAATCAATCTCAACAATTCCTGACCCTGGAGGATTTTTTGCATGGTTTTTTTAAGGAGGCCAAAGTAGTAAGGAATACTGGAGCCTTCATGTAAGTAACGGCTAAAAGACTACAGCTGACGTTTACAACTTATTTTTGATGAAATTTAGCAGCAAAGTATGAAATCCATTCAGTACCCACATGATAGTCAAATTACTCCACCTTCTAGAGATATAATTATTACCAGAGCACCTCCTTCTCTCTACAATCTGGTACATTAGCAATAGACTCAACACACATATGCAGTGCCAGTTGCTCTGCTGTTTGAGGGAAAGCCACTCAGTTACCCAAATGGTCTTTCCCTTCAGAACTTATTTTCTGCATTTGCTGCAAAAGGCTTAGTTTAATTACCTTTTAATTGCACCTAAAATCTTAATTTCAATGTCATGCTTCTGGACTTTGTATCTGTGTGCTAAATTTTGGGAAACTAGAAGTCAAATCAGGAGTCTTGGTCAAGGACTTTTTAAGATACATTGTCGGTATACACATTTAAAAAAAGTGATCTTTGTTTGCAAAACAAAGATGTGATACATCTTACATGTGATATTCTTACCTAGATTGATTGTCTCTAGGCTATTTAAAAAGCATCCTTTGGAAAAGGATTGAAAGAACATTTGGAAAAGCAATGGACCATTTCTGTAAATTTTTCAGTTATTCAGAAGCTGACTTGAATGATATGTGCATTTAAGTGAAACTCCTCAAAAAATTCATGAAAAGAGCAGAGCAGAACAAAGATGTTAATTTTACAATATTTGAAAAGAGTCAATTTGTATATGCTGACAAATTCCATTAAAGCATTGACATTTTCAACAAGCAATGTGAGTTTTAAAGAAATGTTACAATTTTCCAACAGCTTTCTCCCTTAAAAATCCTGTGTATTGTGTACATAATTTTAATTAGAATCTGAGAATCACTATTTTGTATTTTACTAATAATAAAAATGTTCTTGATTTTCATACGGACAAAGTTAGTATAGGAATAACATATGAATGACTGCTCTAAGTCACTTATGACTTATACACACTATTCACGAAGCAGATCATAATAATTTGAAATCATAATAATTTCCTAATAACTGAGATCATAATAATTGAGATCATAATCATCTGATTTAATGAAAAATAATAATTAAATCACCCTTTAACAAAATATATAATTATATTTTTGAGGTTTTGCTCTGAATCTGTATTCATTTGTAAAGGCATCTGTCTTTGAGAGTACACATATTTGGTGCTTAGCTAACCATGAAAATTACAGACAGTGTTGAAAATCCATGTCAAGTCAAAAATGGTTTGTGCCTGGGATTTTGAATATCAAGAGGTCCCTTTCATATTTGTAGCACTGCAGGACCAGCCTGAAATATTTGGATCACGCTTGAAATGGTTAGAAGCTGTACAAGCAGGGGACAGTGGGATAATTCTTATTTCAGCATAATTATAAATCCAGATAGATAAATCCATTTCATCCATTTATCACTTCTTTAGTATGAATTCTAGTAGAAATTGACCCAGATGAAATTTATTTCATTATAAACTTGGACTTTTGGTTCATATATACTTAATTTCTGCCTTTTCTGCATATTGTTAGGGGCAGATACTGGATGTTTTATTGGATTACCACACTGTTACAGACCAGTTCCTAAATTTTTTATTATAAGACTCATGCACTGACTCTTGATAAGTCCATGTCTTTGAAAGGTTTGCCTTCCTGCTGGTTTAAGAAGACGTCTCTTGCCCTCCTAGTTGCACAGTGGCTCCTGGCTGCCTTGTGAAGTCTCAAGTCAAATGAAACTGAGCCACTTACAGCAGGGTAACATTCAGGCTCAGATCTGTAATCTCTGAAAATTCGTTTGCTTTGCTGCTGGCAGCTGTGTGAGGTTACCTGAAATCACTTACCTCCCTGGGTTTGCTTGAAACCCACGAATTCCACTCATTCCCTCTTTGAGACATAAAACAAGCTCAGACAAGTAGTGAGAATAGGTTTTCCTGAATCCGCTATCCCAGAAAAATACATTCTCGTTCCTTGGCTCTGTGTTTGCAGTGAATTTGCTGTGGATTGCATGGAACACCACACAGAGGAGATAAAACCCTGCATTAATTCTCTGGCTGCTTTTGCTGCTTGGCTCAGGGCTACCTGTGCTGAGAGCAGGCAGCAGCTGCTGGATTTGCTTCCAAGCCTCGTTTTGTGATTCCAGACCCACGAGTGGGCTCCAGGTGGCAGCACGGACACCGTTTCCAGAGCAGGCAGAAAGGCTCGGCAGGGAAAGGTTTTCTTTCAAATTATTTGGTCCTTAGTGTTCCCAGATGAAACTCGCGATGAAAACACATCTTGAAGTTAAAATTTTAATCCTTTTTAGAGTTTTCTTAGTTTGTATTAGTCTTAGAATAATTCTGTGGCAACTTTCATTTCTCAAAAACTTGTTTTCTCGCTGATATTCTGTAGTTACTGAACCAAACTGCGTTATACCTTAAGATAAAGGTATTGTGAAAAGCTTCCATGTAAGTTAGAAAATGAATGATTTTAAAGCAATTTTTTTAAAACAGGACTATTTGGGTTAAATTATAGCTGTTTTTGGGATTTTTTCCCAGAAAGTTCTAATCATCTTACTGCTAAGTATAGGAGCCCTGCTCATTGCAGAAACACCAGACTGGCAGAGAATCCCTGGATCCTGAAACCCTCCATCTGCAGTTTCAGGTACTATCACATATATGTCCTTCCAACATCCCAGACTGTTGAGTCATGAAGACCAAAGAGCCCTGGACATTAATTGTGGGGATATGACAATCCCAGCTTCAGGCACAGAGCTAAGGTCTGAATCATGTTCAGACTGATGGGGATTAGGAAAGACAATGACCAAAGGAAAAAACAGCAAGGAAGTAATACAAAGAGTATATATATGATAATCTGAGATAAAACTCCTGGTAATGGGTACAAAAGACACCTGTAAGGTTACAGGCTTTAACAATGTTTTTAACACACTGAAAAAAGAGCTCTGCATTTCAAATTCTCGTGCCTATTGATTTGAACCCTACACAGTCTCATTCCTGAGCATAATTCTGCTTTTTACATGATACTGACTCTCTTTCAAGCACTCTGCAGGAATCTGCTCCTCCCTGAGGCAGAATTTGCTCAAATACCTCCTCACATCTCCTTGCTATTACCACAAGACAGCTCAGAGACAGAAATTCACATTGTCCCAAGTGTGCCTGTTCTTTCTCTCTATACAGATATAAAATCTGGATGATAGATTAATTATTGAGAAACAATGTCACCTCTTTCTTTTTTCTGTTAGCATTAGGAGAGACACATTTCATACAATTTTACACAAACAAAATAAAACATGTTACACAAAATTCAAGAAAGCTTTTATGTACACTTAGAAAAGGCAAGCAACTCAGCTCTCTTTTCAGTTACAGAAAGAACCAAGCAGGAGAAGAGTGTCTTCTGAGAAAAAACTTTACACACTAGAACACAGAAAAAATAGTCTTTCCTTGGTAATGTCTTTAAAAGCAGCATAAAAAAAATGACGAGATTTAATTAACAATACTGACTTTCCTATTAACATCTCAATTTCCAGTTCCTATTCCAGGCATTTTGATGCCACAGAATATATTTTTCTACAAAATAAATAATATAGATATGAAACTCCTGAAATTTCAGTTTGTTTTTGTTTTTTTTTTTCAGGGCAAGTATTATTAAGTCAGCCTTCATGACAGTTAAAAATATGAAGTCTAGACACAACTAGTTTGAGTTCTTTTTCCAGAAAGATGCAATTTACTGTCAAGTAGCCCTTGAATCAGGTTCATTAAATGAATCCATGCTCTATTCACTCATTAAACGAATTAATGTGCTCCGTTTCACATATTGGAGGTTTGCCTGCTTCTATTTGGGGTAGTCCACTGTGAGGGCTGTTCTCTGATCCAACCTCATACATCATTATGGGCTTTTTTCACCTTCCATCCCCTGGAAGACCTATGGCTTTCTTCTGACTCTTGCAGATCTTTCCCCATGGAGACCTTTCTGTCTTGGTTACTCTCTCTCATTATTAGTACTCAGATAAAGCCTAGGAAATAGACTCCAATGATTTGCTTTATCATCTGACTTCGTGATATCAAAACTGCTTTTGACTTTAGTAAGTAGATTTTCTGAACCAGAGCTGAAAGACTAAGCTTTGTATCTTAATTCTGAAACCTTTCATTAACTAACTTCATGGATGTGCAGATGAACAAATTTTTCTTGCTAGCAGAGCAGAACAAATAATAAGAATTTGCTTTTCTGTGCATGCATGCTCCCAGAGCCTCTCTATGCTCAATTTAAACAAAGAACCCCCAAAATGCAAAAGTCAAACCTTTCTTTTGAAAATAGGTTTCTTGCTATTTCTCTCACTTGGGTTTCAAGCATATTGAATAGATGCTATATTTTTGCAGCAGTTTTGGTGTGGATTCTAATCAAATCCCATACATAATTTGAGTGAAACACATGAGTTGAGGGCTTTTTGAAATGCTGTAATCACAACTGGGCAGAATGAAGGACAAAAATCAATGAAATGGAAGTATTCAGTCCCATTAAAGACCTGACATAAATACAGCCTAATTTCCTGTATTTCTGCTAAACTAGTAATCTGCCTTACCCACGTCAGTAATTTTGCACGGGTTACAAACATAGCTTTCAGATTATTACTGGAAAAACACTGTTTCTCTTTTTACATTGCAATGAAGTCAGAGACAGCAAGGAAGAAAATATATTTTAAAAGCTTTAAGATTGTCTGTCTTTGCACTCCAGAGCCTTGGGGAGCTGATTATTTCCCTGTTTCCTGTGTTTCAGGAAAGGCACTGCTAGTAGTGTCTTAGAGCTGAGGATTGTTGGGACCAGCTGAAGAACTCTTCTAGTGAGCATGCCTGAGTATGCACCTTGTGCTGTCCCTGCTCCCATGTCCTTGCTCTCCTACAGCCAGGGCACCAGAAAACCCTGCTGCACTCACTCAAAACCCACCGAGCAGCTGGTGATAAAGTGACAGCTAAAACAACAGAAAATGATTGAGAGCTCTTTTATCAACCTCGTTTTTAGTAAAGGAAGGTAAGAGATTGTGGCTGGATTTGGATGGAGATAATTGCAGAGGTGTAAAAAATACTACTCATATTCGTGTCATTTTGAAGTAGTAATTTCCCAGATGTAAACAGAAGAACTCTTAGCTTTCACAAAATGACTGCAAGTCATTCTGGTTTGTGATAGCAGGGCATCAGTGACTGTTGGGAGGGAGCAGTTAAAACCAGATTTGTCAAGGAGAGAATTTTCACTCAAAGTGATTTTGCAGCTGGAAATGCTAAGAATACTGGTGTAAGAAAACTCCCATTCTTATGCCTAGAATTGTTCATCCTTTGCCTGTTTTGAGAAGTGGAATTCCTTTGGGTAACACACTCTCACAGACATGCCTGAGCCTCCTGCTGGGGGAGAGAGAGATGACAAAAGCACAACTTTTCGATAAACCCATAAACCGTGTGTGCCTGAAGCCTTTTGGTGTATTGGGACACCCCTCACAGTCATGAGGATGAACTAAGCCTAGGGGAGCCTGTGTCCCTCTGTGTCTCTGTGGCCCAGTGCTGTTAGTGAAGTAATTAAATAAATCTGCTCTTGGCATCTCAGCTGTGGCTTGGTGGTTGCCTTGGTCATGTCAATTCACATGGTGACCTATTATGCTGGACCACCTTTGTCTTCCTAGGGGGATCAAAAGTGAAATCAGCCCAATTTCCTTATGTTGTAAAGACAGATTATGTGGATATATCTGCCGTGCTGTAATTTGTATCCCACAAATGGCCAACCACTCTGAAATTTCTAAAGGGAGTGCTTGAATATTACAAGGTCATTGACCAGAATAAAAATGAGTTAACTTTTTCAAAAACTAAATGTCTGTGAGTTGCTGCCCTGCTACATAGACCTGACTGTCCTGGGAAGAAATACCTGGGTGCCTTCTCTTGTTTTGAGCCAAACATCAGGGGAAACACATGTTTTACGTCTCATGTTCAAGCCCATGATTTATAACCACAGCCAGGATCCTGACAGCTCCCTAGGGCTGGGGGTTATGGGGGCTCAGGCTGGAGGCTGCTTGGATAGGACCCCCACCTCCAGGGCATTTGGGGCAAGTCCCAGGAAGCGAGGTTCTGCACCAGCCACCCCAAACCAGGCAGCTGTGCAGGTGACTACTGTAGGTGAACTGCCGAAACTTGCCCTTCAGAAAAAGTTTCCATACATTGATTTGCTGCAAATTTTCATATCAGCCCATGTGCCAGAAGTAAGTTCACAGCATGCCTTCCATTTTGGTGTTTCTACAAATTTGTGGAATGTGCTTAAACTTCATTTGAGTTTTTCTACCAGTAGTTTTAGCCTGTATTTTTTCATCAAGTCACCATCCTCTCAGTAAAGAATTTCTTCATAGTTTCTCATATAAACCTAATCTCAGCTTGAAACCATTCCGCCTTGTCCTATCACTACATATCCTTGTAAATAGACTCTCTCCATCTTTCTCATAAGGTCCCTTCAGGTACTGAAGGGCCTCAATTAAGCCTTCTGTATTCCAGGCTGAACAATCCCAATTCTCTTCACTTATCCTCACAGGAGAGGTGATCCATGCCTCTAATCATTTTAGTGTCCCTCCTCTGGACTCAGTGTAATAGGTTAATGTCCTTCCTGTGCTGGGACCCCAGAGCTGGATGCAGCCCTGCAGGAGGGGTCTCACCAGAGCAGAGCAGAGGCAGAATCCCATTCCTGTCCCTGCTGGCCACGCTGCTTTGGATGCAGCCCAGGATGCAATTGGCTTTCTGGGATGTAAGTGCACACTGCCACCTTGTGTCCAACCTCCCATTCCCCATCACCCCAAGTCCTTCTTGGCAGGCCTACTCTGGATCTGTTCATCCCCAGCCTGTGCTGATACCAGGGACTGCCCTGATCCACGTGCAGCACCTTGCACTCGGTCTTGTTCAACATCATGAAGTTCTTGTGGGATCACTTCTCAAGCTTGTCCAGGTCTCTCTGGATTGGATCCTGTCCTTCAGGTGTGTCAACAGCACCACTCAGCTTGGTCTTATCTGCAAATTTGCTAAGGGTGCACTCCATCCCTTCATCTGTATAATTAATTAAGATATTAAATAACAATGGTCCCAAACACAGACCCCTGAGGGACACCAGTTGTCATGGATGTTCATCAAGACTTTGAGCCATTGGCCACTGTGTAACCATTCAATCGAATCCTTATCCACTGATGACCCATTGAATCCATCTCTCTTCAATTTAGAGAAGGATGTTGTGAGGCATTGTGTCCAAGTCTTTACAGAAGTCCATATAAATGCCATCTGTAGCCCTTCCCTTGTCTGCAGATGCAGACACTCCATCACAGAAGGCCACGATTTGGTCAGGCAGGACTTGCCCATGGTGAAGCCATGCTGGCTGTCTCGTGTCACCTCCCTGTTCTCCATGTGCCTTAGCATAGTTCCTAGACAGATCTGTTCCATGATCAGGCACAGAGCTGAGGCTGACAGGTCAGTAGAATGGCTACAGAATCCTTCTGTAACCTCTGCTGTGCTCCATGCAGCTCTGTGTAGCACCTTGCTCTTTGTGTGCTCTTTGCTTTCTTTGCATTCATGCCTACATCGGTTCACTAATAGTAATAGAAGCTTTTTATTATAAAAGACAAAAGACTTTTCCCTGTACAGAGCCTTAAGTATACATATTTCTAAAAAATATAAATATAATAGCATGACAATTTTTTTCTGTCTTCTCTACTCAAGGGATTTTTTTATGACAGAATTTCATATGCTGTATTTATATTCAGTGACAGCAAAGTTTCCCTTAATATTACTGGGAAAATAGAGTAAAACTTGGGCATTGGGTGAAAATTAACCCCCCCAATTTCCCCTCATATGTTTATCATAAGGCAAACATGTAAGTCTTGGCCACTTGATACCCGTTGCTCTGATTCTGCTGCTGCTGCTGGGAAGAAGCACTGCAAATGCTCTGACTGTAGGGAGATTGTCAGATGCAGATTATGGATGTTAGACTGAATCAGCCTTCTAATTATAATGGCTTTTAGGGTTTTTGTAGAAGTGCATTAGTCTCTGCAAGTCTTGTAGGTGAAATATTGTGACATTAACTGGCAGCTCTATTCTCACTGGAAGTTATTTATTGCAGTAGTAACATTTAAAGAAATTATATGATTACATATAACTGAAAAATTATCGTACCCCTGTGGTTCTGACTATCTGGTTACATCCCGTGCCTTGAAGCCTCCCAGGTGTGTGATTATCTAATAATGATCAATTGCCTAATTGATTCAGCACCATATGTCAAATTGCAAAGGGAAAAACAATGAACAGGAGAGTTTATGCCTACAGGGGCAGTTCCATGTTTACATATTTCAACTCTTTCTCATATTTATTGAAATATATAAGATGTGCCATTGCAATATAAATTTTCTTCTGAGAGCTTCTGTTTCTCCAAATGATTTAAAGAGCACAAAATGAGGTTTCCAAGGCCTGATGATTTTAGTGACAGTACCTTCAGTTCGTATCAAGTCCAGATAATTGCTGAGCAGATTTCTTTATTTTTTTTGTGCCCCAGTCTTCATTTTTATAAATTAATATTACAGATCCATGTCTTAAGAATCTATCTCAAAACCTCTAAATCAAAGTTATAGAAAGAAGTAAAAGCTGTTTTGATGTCTCACATGCTGGAAGTTCTATTCTGTGTGAATAAATTAGTTTTACAATTAGTTCTAATAATTTCTCCGGGACATGCACACACTGTAGGAAATTCTTCTAGCCTTGTCTTTCCCCAAACCCAGTGTATTATTACTCCTGTGCACCACAGACAAGAGGGGGATCATTAAAGCATGGAAGGGACTAGACAAGTGTCAGTAAGAATCTTCTTTGTGTGTTGCCAGTGGTGGTAGATGGTGACTGAATAATCTCAGGAACGCAGGAAAGGAAAGTGGGAAGGGTTATGCCCAATGCCACTGAATGTCTTCACAGGGAAAAAGGGTCATAATCATGAGAGTGCCACAGTTTCTTTTTGGTGCCAGCCATGCTTTGAGCAAAGCAGAATATCTGAGACAGAAAGCCATTGGGAAATATTTAAAAGTGGACATCCAGAATTCAAAGATGTTTTTAAAATCTTAATATACTTGTGAATGGGGAATGAATACTAACCTGTCATTTCACAAAATATGATAATGATTATTTTCTGTAGCACTCATAATATAATGAAAAGTGCCAGAGGGAAAAACCATGAGGAAATCAATATTTATGTCCTCAGAGAATGACATGAATTGAGTGAATTAAAATAAAGATGGGACTGCTCAGTGAAAACCGGCTGTAAAACCCAATGTTGAATGAGTGCCTATTAACTGAGCACCTTTCATTGCATGTAAATGAAGAAAAAATTACAGAAAAATGTAAACATAAAAGGTTCTCAGCAGGTTTTTCAGTCTCGACATGTCCTTCTCAGGGCAGTGAAATGGATCAAGTTGGCAGAAGGCACAGCACAAAAAGAGGCTTATAGAGATTCAACTCTGAATCTTCCTTTCTTCTACAGTTCTCTGTTCTAGTTATCAAGACTGAATTATATTTGCACAGATAATTTAAATCCTTCCATTTAATAGTTATCAATTTATTGAATTTGTATACTCAATAATGCAGCATGTGCGTGTACATGCACCATAATATTACAGTGTAAATATCTGCAGTGAACAGAGCAGCAGTTCATAACCAAATTTTCATACAAAATTAATCATGTTGTCTTCATTAAATTATAAAGCTGTGTAATCTCGTCCTTCAAAAAAGAATGAAGACAGACTCTTCGCTGTACAATCTGTCTAATTTGTGGGCTCCAACTTTCCATTGTGAGACTATCAAATGGTTTTCTACAATATTACTTAATATTTTGAGGATTTATTGCACTCGCAGGTGAACGCCCCTTCTACTATTTGACATATCAGCTCTCAAAGGAACTGGAGAAGTGAAACAGCTGTGAATTTATGGTGCAATGCAAAAAAAAAAAAAAAAAAAAAGGAAAAATACATCCTCCCTAAACCAAGAGAAAAAGATAGGGAAGAGAGAAAACTTTTCTTGGTGAGAAACTCTGCCAACAATACAAATCTTAAGTGCCTTTTCTCCACTTCTACAGGAAAGGCACAATGGGGCAACATACATACACCCTGTAGCATCCTTCTCAAATCAATCAGGGAGATACCCTGTTGAATCCTGTTGGAAAATCAATTTAGCTGTGAGACATCCATGTGATACATTCCCCCAGCAATACTGCATGGTTTTATGTACCTATTTTTTAATTAGAAGTGAGCTGGGAGTGATCAGGTATTCTTTGGTCACCATCACGACTAACTTAATTTCGATAGCCCGTTTAACTCAGTTTGATTAACCTTCTCTTCTCTTATCCACGATCCTCTACTTCTGCCCCTAAATTAGACCAGAACAGTACTCAAGGCCAATGCTGGAATTGAAAAGGCAAAAAACCCAAATGGAATATATTGCCTAGATAGAATTTTTCTTTTCTTTCACCTAGAAGTGATCATTATTGTTACTAGCAGAAGCATTAGAGTAGAGCAGGTGATTGTTACTGACATTAATGTTTGGGGAAATAATTTCAACGAGTCTTTATGCAAACTCATATTTTCAAACTTGGATCACAGCTAAAATTTACTTCACACTACTGCACTGTGAACAAAACAAATGCACAGTAAGCTAAGAAAAATTGAGTAAGGATGAAGAGAACCACATTGTAATGCTGTTCTCTGCTATAAGCTGAATTAACTGAAAGCTGTAGAAATCTGTCTATACCCTTTATAAATGTACCCTTTCTGGCCCACAGTTTAGGTTCCCTCTATATAGCCCTAACCTTAGAGAATAAATACATGGTGCAACAGCTGTTTAATAGGCAAATGTTTACTTAAGGGTTTTTAACCCCAGGCAGAGGTAAGCTAATGCAGTTGTGTTTTGTGCACTGAACTGTGTGAAATAATGTTCCATGGTTCAAGAAGTGGTTACATGTGGGCAATTCTTCTGAGTAATATCTGGTTAAATCATGGTAATTTATTTCTTTCCTTAGAAATAGAGATTTTGAGCCTGCCTACCTGATAACCAGCATAGATCAGGTAAAAATTCTTGGCATTGTATGTTCATTGATTGTCTAAGATATAAGAATATCTAAATGGCAGTAAGCATAATCTAAAGAGTCATTTTTTTAATGAAAGTGTGGTCTTAGGTAATATAATGGCTGTATCTCTGAGTTACTTTATTCAGGCATCTTTATCCATGTGTAAAGAGACTATGCAAGCAGGATAGATACTGCTTAAAAACAATGATTATTAGCTAAAATGCACAATTGGGAACTGGGATTACCAAGCAACAGAGTATATTATTATGCTTGTCAGAGTTTCACTGCAAGGCAGTCATCTGTCAGGAGAGGAAGGTTGAGACCCCCTTGCCTCCTTGAGCTGGTCTTCAATGCTCCTAAGTTGCCATAATCTCCAAAGTAAGTGTATTTTCCTTTACAATTTTATACTTTGCTTTTTTTGGTGCTCTTTATTTGAAAATTTGGGCTGATAATAGTCAGCATCTGAATAACCCACCCTCCACAATTTTCACAGAATCACAGGATAAGCTGAGTTGGAAGGGACCCACGAGTATCATTGAATCCAGCTCCTGGTCCTGCAGAGCACCACTCCCAGGAGTCACACCATGTGCCCAAGGGCATTCTCTGAACACTCCTTGAAGTCAGGCTTGGTGCTGTGGCCACTTCCTGGGGAGCCTGTCCCTGTGCTCAACCACAATCTGGGTGAAAAACCTTCCTCTAAGATCCAACCTAAACCTCCCCTGACACAACTTCAGTCCACTACCTCAGGTCCTGTCACTGGGCACAACAGAGAAGAGATCAGTGTCAGCTTCTCCTCTTCCCCTTGTGAGGATGTTGAGGACCACACAGAGGTGTCTCTCCTCAGTCTCCTCCTCTCCAGGCTTAACAGACCAAATGACCTTAGATGCTTCTCATGTGGCTTCCACTCAAGGCCCTTCACCCTTTTTATTGCCCTCCTTTGGACACTCTCTAATACTTAGATATCTTTCTTATATTGCGGTAGCCAAAACTGCCCACAGTATTCAAGGTGAGGTTGCACCAATGCAGAGTAGACTGGGACAATTATCTTATTTATTGTGCATGTCTCTGCTTCACAGACTATTGCACAGCTCTTTCTCATCACTTAGCTGTTTCCTTTAGCAGTATGAGCTAAGTTTAGATGGCTCAGGCATATCAGAGCTGGGACTTGCTCCTGAGCTGTGGAGAAGGAAGGGTATTGTAGAGTGTGCATCTCATAGGGCTAAATAAGATTGACAGAAGTACAGCAAAATTATTCTACTAAAACCTCCCTTCTTTGGAAATTGAGGTCTGGATTGCATGTCAGCGATGTTGGAAATAAAGCTCCTACTTGTTATGGAAACTATTTGGGATTACTTCATGACAGTTGTCTGAATGCAGACTCTTATTCCAGTGCATGAAAAGTCTAGAAAATTATTCCTGACAACATATGTGTAACTTCACTGATTTTAATTTCTTTCCACTTATCTTTTTTTTTCCCACTGAGAAATGAACACTTTACTAAATTTGGGGCAACACGAAGAAATAGCAACTATTTTCTGAAAGAAAAAAAAGATTAGGGGTAGAAAACTTTAATCTTCTGTTTTGCTACCTTATCAATATATTTATATGCTTTTCCAGTCTAATCATAAAACCACAGGTAATTCTTCATACCAAATGGTCTGTAACAGGTTTTTTAATTACACTCCAGTGGCTCAGAAGCAGTACCTCAAATGTAGTCATATGATTTACTAGCGTGATTACCTACTGATCTGCCTTAAAATGCATTCACTTTTCAGGTTTTCTTTAAAAAGAGCTAGTCTGTCAAAAGCCAGTTTTTAATGTATGAATTCAAAATGAAACAAATCTTACTTATTTTACTTCAACATAATTTTTTTCTGTAAGAACGTCTCTAGTATTTGCAGTTGTTAACCTCTGCAACGCTTGCCTCAGGTTTTTTTT
>VZTT01063040.1:10248-33301 GCA_013400855.1 Buphagus erythrorhynchus | reverse complement strand
ACTACAGGAGAATTTTTCTGTTCTTCAAACTAGGAGATAGACCACTTCCATGTTGGGATGAAGATTCATCAGGTGGAAAGTGTTGGTGGAACTGTCACTGTTTCCCTCCAGATAGACCCACAGTGGCATGGCCTTCACTTATGTCCAGCATAAAGACACAAACAATCTTCGGATGAAATNAAAAAATTGCAGCAACCAAAACCTCTGAGTCATCTGGTTTATCCCTTTAGCTCAGAACAAGTTATAAGAATGCCTTCATTAGCTCTTTTGCAGTATAGCAAACATAGCCTCCTGTAAAAGGGAGCAGTGGAATTCTAAAAAGTATCTGTCCATTAGCACAAAAAAATAGAAGTCATGGTTTTCTGTAAAGCCTGAGACATTTTTCATAATGTAAGTGCTACTGAAACTATCTTGATTGTGTAAGAATCTCTCAATATTTATAGAGGTGTTAATAAATACTGTAAGCTGTATCATAAGTTAATGTTTAGAATGTAGAATACTTTGACTTTCTCAGGCAGGTCTGACTTTTTCTCCTCTTTTTCCTACAGGGAATATTACATCAGTCTGTGGGCTGTGTTGCATAACTGATCAGATTTTATGGGTCTGTGTTATCAGGGAACAAGGTCAAACATCATATCTTTGATCATCCAAATGGCTCATCTGATGATTTGTCTTGGCCAGCTCTCTCCCAAACGAGGCTGCTCTATAGGGTCCTGTGCAAGGCACTGTGGACATTGTCCACCCTGTTTGGCTTGAGGTGCAGCAGCTGGGCACCCGAACCTTTTCTCTTTTAGCAGCATAGATATGGACCATGTTCAGACCACTTGCCTTTGTACTAAACCCAGACTGAGGTCATGGCTGTTAAGACATCCTTCATTATCAGGAGAGCAAAGAATGACTTAGAGGGGTAGCAGACAAGGCTGTCAGACCCTTAGCAACCCAGCAGAAGTAAGAACTCAGTGAATGTGAGAAAGGATGTCACAATCTACCCATTATGTCCCCAGTTAGCCACAGGCAACCCCAATCTGTAGCTTGCTCCATTGACTACAGAGGTAGCCAGAGTTCAATAGCTGACTACAAGTTGGACTTGATCACTCCTAACTTCAAGACCTGAATGTGTTTTAGCACACTTATCCTGCATGTCTGTTGTTTCAACATGGCCAGCACCAGGCCCTGAGACTGACAGGGGTGGCTGAGCAGCCTCAAGCCTGTGGTCCAGATGGATGATGTGCAGACATGATTTACCACTGCTGGAGGACAGGCTGTGCATGTGGCACAAGGTCTGCATCCAGCCTTTTGTGTAACACTCACTGTTGAAACCATAGATCATCCTGGATCACACAGCACTATTTCTGGTTTTAAAGTAATGCCCAGATCAAATATCCGAGTCTCTGATGTATCAATTTGATCTGAATATTTTCTGAATATTTCAGAATTACCTCTTCTTGTTTTTGCTAAATTCACAAAACTGCAGGTAAAGTTTGTGATAAATTAATGTGCTGCATAGCAGCATGTTGAGTGATGACTGCTTTAGTGTAGCTTTTGTCCCTTCTTTTTATTCTACCACATTTTCTTGGTCTTCTAAATTATCCTTTTTATCATCAGACTCACTGCTAGCTTTGATAACTTCAAGGAGGCCAAGTTCTGATCTAGGTTCTGTAACTTAAATCATCAGTTTTCTCATTTTCTGAGTTCTGACTAAAGAGTTCCCTTCACATTTACTCAAATTGTTACGAGTTTTTAAAATGTTTTTAATAGAAAAAGAAAGAGTTTTCTAAAATAGAATGAAATTACTTCCTGCTGCTTTTGCTGGATTGAAACAGTTGTTTTGTTGAAACATATTGTTCTGTTAAATTCCTTAGTTCCAATGTAGAGTATTGGTTTTCATACAAATATGATGGATCTGGTTTATTGCTGTAATAGGCATGTCAGAGAGGTGTAAATGACTATGACACAGCAGGAAGTAAGGTCTTGTGGATCCAATAGATTTGCATTTGCCATCAGCTTTTAGGGGAGATTTTAACCATGAGATATTCACTGAATTATCCTGGAAATTAGCATCATGGATTTGTGTGAGGTCCTGAGAACTGAGAGTTTCCTTCACTTTTGTACTCTGGCTCAGGTGTAGTTTTTCAGTTTCTTCACATAGCAGCATCTTCCCTCATGATCAGTTTGCACCTCATCCTTATGATTCGGGAGCTACACTGAGACTTTACACTTGAGACCAAGAGACTGGGGAAAGAATTAAAAGGGTGTTGCTGAGCACCTTGGGAACTCCTGTTTTATTCAGCTGGGAAGGCCCTCTCTCACCAGAGACAAGATATTTCCCAGTCTATGATTGGTATATCAGAAGGGACAGAGCCATGTTCCCACTCTGCAGCACCAGGTCCAACATGGTTTTGCTCAGAGAAATATTCTTGGACCACAACACTACAGGTAAGTATAAACATTAGCATACTGTGAACACTTTACTGAAATCTATAGTATGATGCCGTTTAATTACTACATTAATTAGTTCCATATACTGAATAGTTATAGTTATGACTAACTGGACTCTACCAAGCAACATGTTGCAATGAAGTAGCAAAATTAAATTGCAAAACCATTATTCTACGCTTGACAAAATTTCAGCTTGAGATTACAGTAATATTTCTGTTTTATATTCACTTTTATATATGCCTATTTTAGTCAGAAAGAGGGAATGTTTGTTTATGTTATTCTTTTCTGTGCAATGCATTATATTTTGGGCAACAGAAAAAAAGAGAAAGATTTTTTAAAAATATTACCGGTATCTAGCTAATAGCTAAGACTGTACTTTCCCAAAGAGCAGACTTCTAAAGATATTTGGATGGAAACTGGGGTTGGGTTACTGCCTCGTACAGAGTGGACTTCTGCTTCACATAATACTTCTTACTTTCACAAATTCTTAGGCATATGTTTCTTCCTCTCTGTAGTCATCCCCTGAGGGACCAAGACTTACATGTGAAATATATCTGACACCAGTATTTCATGGAATGGCATGCTGGTGGAAAAACACTTTAGCATTTTCAAAGCAGCTTTAGAGACTGTGTGTACATAGCCACAGAATGCTGCTCGTTGTATACAGATTAACAGAATGCTGCTCATTGAAATGAATTTCACTGAAGAACAATTTCAAATAGTATTTTGACACCTAAATCTATTTATGAGATAGGAAAGGGATTGAACTACTAAATATAATCTGGTCATATCCAGATATTTTCTCTCCCTCATACCTGGTTCTACTGTAGCTCTAGGTAAATATAGTATTACCTTTTGTCTTCCTTGTGTGGAACTTGGTGTAAACATATCCTGTGTTATATAAACTTTCCTGCTTTATCACTGATGACAAAATCTGAATACTGCTATTCAGTTTCCATGGCTGCCAAGAGATGGCTAGATTGCAATGGTAAAGGGATTTTATTTACATCCACCCACACAGCATGTTGTTTGGTATCCTGGCCAAGTACACATTGGCAGAAGATGACTTTACTAAACTGGGATTTTGTGGGTGTACTTGGCAGTGAGGGATAGAGATTGTACTCACCTCTGCATATGCATTTGGTCCTGAATTTGAAGTGGCCTGAGACTTTCCAGAATACAAAATCCCTCTTTCCCTATCCATGCAAGTGATTTGAGATCCAAAGGACACAAAACCGAGCAGGTCAGCGACAAGCACTGCTCGGTGGGGAGCCAGGCACCACGTGCAACCATACAGTCTGGGGCTGCAAACAGGGTAGCAAGGCAGACAAGGGAGATGACTTTTAAGAGAGTCTTGAGCCAGGAGCAAGTCCCCTGCAGCCTGGAGTGTGAAGTCCTGTCACAAGGGAGCTCTGCCCCAGGAACTTCTGGTGCAAGTCTGGCTGCACAGTGCCTGCAAGGCTGGTCATCTCGTCAAACTCTATGAAAAGGGACAACTGCATCTTGCAGACATGCATTTACTGTAAACTCCTTACTGAATGGAGTTTTTTGAGGAAGCTGGAAGGTATGTTGCCAGGAGACAGGAGGTGAAAGGAGCTCTTCTAATTCTGTGATGTCTGGGTTAATGTGGATGCTGTACCTCACTAGATGGTCACTGTAAGTTTTAATTAATAGTTAAGGTATTTAAATATTTGCAGATGGGTGGTTTCAAAATTTGAATAAATGAATCAATTCAGCTTTGAGGCTTGAGCCTAACATGATATTTCCAAGTGCAATTGAAAGCTGACAGGATAGCTTCCATTTTTGATTAGTGATAAATCTAATTGCAAAGGAATAGCTGACTTTCAGAGACAGGACTCTATTACAAGCCATCTGAGAGCAGGAGTCGGGCTAAATGAGCCTGATATAATGATTTATTTACAGCAACTCTAATACTTTTAGCAATTCATTATAATTGTATAGACAGAGACTTCATTATCCCTTCACGTCTCTGTGATCCCTGCAAGGGCTGGGAGCTACAGAGCAAACCCCCAGGAAGGGGGGCACGCAGAATGCTTCATCCTGCAAGGCACTGAGCAGACTGCACCCCTTACCAGGCTGAATAGGGTATTTGGTTCTTCACACAATTTCCCCCTGTGAGTTATTCCAGTTGATTGAATGAATGATTGAATTTATTGTGTTTAGTGTCTAATAAGGCAAGCTAGTTAATTTCTGCTGGATAATTAAAATAAATCTCTAATTGAGTCAAAGTCAATGCAAGTAAATATTTTTATTAGGTTGTTAATACATTGCTTGAATGTACTCCTGCACATGTTCATAGCTGTCTTAGTTAGGGGCAAAGGGGGTGGGTTTGGCAAATACAAAATTAATTAAACTTGTAAGAATTTCTTTATTCCTTTTAGAAAATACTTATTATTAAATTTAAAACAGATGGGTCTCTTCTTTGACTCAAGCCTGCATACTTTTTAAGAGAAATAGGGCAGGGGGTTTGGGAGGATAGTGGAATAACAGGATATCATACCCTATTTTACCTTCAAAACTAAGATTACACTTTCCAAGTCAAAGGCTTCCCTTGGGAAACTCAATTTTCCTCTGAAAAACAGTATAGATGGAACCTTTATGACTAACTGTAGTTAGGCCAGTGCAATTTGCAGAAAAACTGCCATCTAGGGCAACCCTTATATATGTTTCTTTCATAGCTCAACAACTGCAGCAAGGAAAGGCATTAGCAGTGCTGGTTTTGTGTTGCTTAAGTGCTGCACTTCTGCCAGGGAACATCTGTACCCCATCCTCTGCTTTCTCTCTTTCTCTTGGAAATTGTCCATTGAGGGCACATCCTAAAACTGAAAGAAGGTTTGAAACCTCTCCAGAGAGTAGGGTTCCTTTGCATTTTCCAAGAGCATTAGCTAGGCTGATATGTTTTTCAAGAAGTCCAAACATAGAGTAAGATCACTGATGCCCTGTCTAAGGCTGGAAAGTTGCATGAAGAGTCTTATTTGTTCCTTGCTTGTTTCAGGTAGGAACCGAGTTTTAAGTTGTTTTTAAAGAGATGAAAGTTCTCCAGAGAAGGGAGGAGCAGAATAACCTGTTACCTCATCTATGCATGTCCCAGGCTTAAGTAGCGTACTGACTGACATGGAAGACTGAAATGGGAGTGAATACACTGAAGTACTACTTCTACAGGTGTAGCTGACTTGGAGAGCAGAGAGAAAGTAAAAACACGGGTCTTATTCAAGCCATTTTCCTTCAAAAATAAAGCAAGCTGGTCAACAAAACCCCTAGAAAATTAGCAGAGTTAAATATTTCAGATGTGGCCATGCAGTGGTGCTTTTCAATCCACATTAAAGTCTGGAAACCTGACAAAGCATTCTGGCTTCGGACACCTCACAGCATCAGGTGTGTCTTTAAAAATCACAGTCTATATCATTGCCACGGACAGATGGGAACAGTTTTATGCTTTCTTTTGTAACAGCCCATTTCTGGACTGTTCCTATCACAAATCTGTCTTCTCTCCTATCACTCATGTCAACACACAGGTCAAAACAACAACCTGGATTCTTTGTTTTTGGTGGTGTTTTTAAACAAAGAACACATTTTAATGATTAACATGGAGAATACCATGTGCACCTGGAAGGATTTGCATTAATTCCTGGGCATTGATAGGACAAAAGGAAATAATACAGGTTTATATCACTTTATATTATATCCACCAGAAATAGAGACGCCAGCTGAAAGTGATGTCCAAAGAGAAGCTAGCAGCTCTCTCTTATTGGGATCTCTGTCTGTACAATCCATTTGATTCATACCCAGCTGAACTCTTCACACTGAGATGTTCTTTTTAGCTGAGAGTCTCCCAGGGGATCTCTTATAGGCATGGTCCAGAAAAGAGAAGTAAAAAACTGACTTATTCTTAGGTAATGTGACCTGGATGACAGGTGGGGGAGATGAAGGTAATTCTGCTGTGAGATGAAGATGTGGTCCATTGCTGCTGTCCCAGTCACAAGGCCACACACCCCTAAATGTGCTGAAGAGCTTGTTCAGGAGAAGCAGCCAGCAGCACATGAAAGCTGTCTCAACCACAGACACAGCAGCTCTGGTTAAAGCAGCAGAAGGTTGTAAATTTGGCTGGCCTTTGCCAAGAGTGAATGATGGAGTATGAAGGTACTGCTTGCAGTTAAAAGCTGGAGCTGCTGAGCTTTCTGTTGGCAGTCAGAGTCCTGGTGCTGTGGCCCTGCTCCTGAGACCAGTGAAAGCAGCAGCATTCCCCTATGCACAGGAATCATTAACTGTTCCTGTTGGTGTCAGCATTAACTCTGCTGAGAAGGGCACAGGGACTCATATCCATAAGCTCCCAGAGGTCCTCTAGCCCCTGGGTCTGTGTGTGTGTGGTGACTGCACAGCCCATCAGCCTTCCCTCATCACCTGCTCCAACTCCAGCTTTATCCTCCAGGCTCCGGTTCCTTTAGGTTACTGGCTCTCATGCTGTTGCCAGCAGGCACTTCCCCAGTGAGCTCTGCCACTGGAAGCTGAGCTTGGATCGTTGGCACTGTGTTTCCCTCACAGGTTTGCTGCCATAAAGCTTCATGGTGCTGTAGAGATAGCACTTCTGCCCTTGCCTTAGGACCTATCACAGAAAGGCTGCACATAGCAATTTGTGAACAATAGGACTGAATTTGCACCTGATTCAGAAGTAATTTCACATGGCTTTGAAAGGGTTTGCTCTTTTTTTTTTCCTCTGTTCTCTTGCAGGGGATTTTATTAAATGAAGCATGGAATAAAAGAAGTAAGGAAGAAAACTATAGACTGAGAGATATATTGGAATATTTTAACCATTTAAGACCTCTAAGAGCATGCTTTCATGATGCAACACTTGTTAGAAACTGCCTTTATTACCTCCAAAGCATTGGTGCTTTTGAGTGGCAGATGGCAACAGCCTGAAAAACAGCAGCTCAAAGACTCAATGTGTCATGACATGTCAGTGCACCTCTTCACTTTCTGGGGACTAAGAGCCCAGGGATGGGGAGGAAAGGAAATATTAAAGTATTTTTGCCAATTTTTATTAATGTTAGTAAAGCTGAGGATTCCTTAAATTCAGTTGTTGAGTCCCCAAGGGCAAGCACAGTAATGACTGAGTCTTTGCTGCATTACACTAGTCAGGGATAGAAGCTTGGGAAATGCATACCAGATTTGTAAATGTTCTGTTAGTCTTGAACACTGAGCATAAATGGCAAAGATGCAAAAAGGAAGAGAAGGATACTGAACTACACCAATAAAATCCCCCAGCTGGAAAAGCGCAAAGAATGTGTAGAGATTTCTTGGAGTCAGAAATGAGTTTGTAAAAAGATGCACCAGAAGTAATGAGATAAGATAATGAAAGGATGAGCCTGTGTCCATTGTCACCTCCTTTAGGAAAAAAAAAAAGACAAATGGATGAGGGAGGGAAGGAGGACTTAGGGAAAAGTGCACAGGCCAACCTGCATCTACTATGCTGCAGTAACACAGCCTCATTGGACATGAGGAATCACAATGGCTCCATGAGATCCCCACTGGCACCTTTCCCAATCACATCCATTGCATGGGCAAGAACACAGACTCATGCAATCTTTCTGTGTCCCCTTCCCTCAAAGCTCCTCTTTCATTGTCCTTTCTCTCCATCTTGCACTCAGCTTTTCAGCCATCTTGAGACTGACTGTGCTCAGCCAAAAGGCTGAGATATCAGCACAACTAGCTGTCCAGACTGGGAAAAAATCTGTAAAAAGGAGAGAAAGAGAGAGCTGACCAGGCCACACAGTTAACTGGGGAAGGGAGCCAGCAACCAGAGCGATAGCTGTTGTGGCTGACCTGTCAGCCCAAGGCATCCATCTGTGACTGACCATCTGCCTTGGATCCTGCAAACATCAACAAAACACCATATTTTTCTCCAGCTATGCTATCCTTTCTCTCCTCCTTCCTCTTACACCCTTCCATGCCTGGCCACGAACAGGGAATGCAGCATCTCAGAGCAGAACAGAAGTAACCACTGCCTTCCATTTGCTCAGGACATCCATACATCAGTGTCAGAGCTGTGCAGGGTTCCTTCAGCAGCTAATCTCCTTTCCCACAGGATATTAATGTGCAGGGAAGCACCAGCTACTTGTAACAGCATCTACTGAAGCATGTGATCAGGGCATGACAGGACATAGGACACATCTGATGAGACATAACAGAAAAGGCACTCAAAGGAAAGGTGGAGTTTACTTTAAAAACAGAAAAAGCTGCTCTTTTTTGGCTTTGTATTACTGAATCCTTGCATTTTAAATTGTGCTATATTACTTTGTTTGGAAATAACGGCAGCATGAACACAGGAGTCACTGCTGATGAGAGTCTCATTTTGAGGAGGAAGATAAATAAAATATAAAATATAAAGAAGGCTGGAAAGACAGAGACAAAGCAGAGTCCATTTAAAGCAAGGTGATACTAAACATTTTCAGCCCAGTGTGTATTCAAAGCTTCTTGTGGAACTTATCAAATACTGCCCAATGAGAAAGACTTTGATGAGCATTTTACCCCTATTTCTTTGTTAGTGAAACTGTTTCTAATGACTACAGCAATGCACATTGCTGCTTAATGCACAAAACCTGCTGTGTTTGCCTACCAGCTTCCCGAGCTGGTAGCATTAAATTCACAGCTCTGTGCTCTGAGTTACTTGCCAGAATAAAAGACTTCATATATAAAACAAACCCTACTATGCTCTGACTCACTCTTGCTTTTCCACAGGAGATAGCATTAATATTAAATTCAATTTCTCCTTGGGAACAGTATCATTTCCATTCTGTTGACAAATATCTCAGCAACACAGGGATAGAGGAAAAGGAGACAGAAAGTGTGACAGAGAGCTCTGGAAACTGATCTAAGTGTTTACACAGTCTCAGCCACAGCACCGCTGCCTCTTTCAGACGACCCCATCTTTGCTGTTTTGCAATGCATCCACCTGCTCTGGCTCTCCCTATGAAACCCCTGCCCAGCCTTCAAAGTCTGTCTCTGCATGGATGCATAGGGATGCTGAGAGATGAAGTGCACATGAGTAGCATCATGCATCCTAACATCAGGCAGAGAACATGTCCATGCTATGCAAACCAGACAGCAAACTGTTATCTTCATGTAGGCAGAAATAACAGATGCAGGAAAATCCTTTGAAATTGTTTTGTGATTCAAACAAGCCAGTTTCAACTGTGCTAATAAGGCAGAGGCGGAACATTTAAGTCCTAATGAAATGGAATTACAGTGTCCCACTGACTTTCATCGGGGGGTTATGGGTTGTGAAGTCTGTTGAAAATCTTGAAAATCTAAAAATCTTATTTTTCAATGGGATCTCTGAACCCCAGTAACTTTCTGTACTACTTTAGCACAAACACAGTACCAAGTTAGTGAGTGAAACTGTAATTTTCCAGTAAGAAATATAAGATAATAATAGAACACAAATTTTAATTCACAATCTGAAACTCTACCCCTGAAAATTAATTGCACTGGGTCAGGAGAAAGACACATGTACCACGGTTTATGCATCTCCATGAGTATTTGGCATATGGATGTTCACAAAGAGCCCACAAGCCAAAGATTATTTGTCAGAAGTGTGCAGTGAATAGTACCAGGTATTGGATGCATTTGGGATGATCACACTTAATTCATAATTCTAGGAAAAAAACCCAAACAGAGGTGATGAAATATATCAGCACTGTAGCTGCAGTGGGGAGGTTGCTGTTTAGCAAATGGCTAGCACTCAGAAATGACGTCTTTTACAAAAATTTTGTGGTGAGACTGAAGAGTGGGTAGAAAACACTGGTCACTTACTTTCCCTTATTCTCCAGAATTAGCACAATAATCCTCATCCTCTGATGTTCATCACAAAAGACAGAACATATCTTGCACTGTATTACTTGGAAAACAAAGTAGCTTTTTGAAGCCAAGTGTAGTTTTGCAGACAGTAAATCAGGTAGCTTATCTAGGAGTATCTAGGTGTGATTTTAGATCTCATCTCTTGTGCTTTCTGAAAGAGGCAACTACCGTGCTTGTGGATATGCCCCAGAATGGGCTGCTCCCAAAACTGCTGGACATTTAGATCTCAGTGATTGCTGAGCAAGCTCTTGAAAATCACCCACACTTAGGGAAGATCTGGATTCCCATCTGTGGTGTCTGTAAAAAATATGCCATCACCAAAACATATCCCATCTACAATTAAGAGTCAAGAGTAATTTTAAGGAAAAGATTTCTCTGGGCCTGGTGGTGTATTTGTAGTCTGTATTTGTATAGAGGAAGGATGGAGGCAATTTCAGCCTCTTTACTAAATATTTGGATTTTAAATAAGTACATCAGTGCAAATGTGCACTGTACATAAGTGCTTTTTTAAGGGATCGTGGAAGTTATTTGCTGTACACAAGGATGTTTGAACAGGATTAAAAATGGGTAGACCCTATGTAAATTTAATAGAGCTTGAAAAGCTTCTCAGCTCTGTCCCATAACATTGTTTTACCAGCAGACCTCAATATTGGCATTATGTGAAAATCCTCTCCCAAAGGGACAGTTTATGCAAAATCTTTGTTAGGTGTTGCCCTCCAGCTGACACAGCAACGAGTGGGCACCTCTCCACACCACAGTACACACACAAAATTACAGAAATTAAATCCCAATGTGCACATCTGCCTAGCTGCACAAAAAGGTTTTACAGTGCTGACTGAAATACTGGGCTGTGTCCCACACTGCTTCCCATTCTGAGACAGGCATTTGGCCTCCAGACCCCTATGATTTCACAATGAATTGCTCAGCTGAAGGACCTGATACACAAACACACTTGAAGCAATGTAAAAAAAGGTATTGGGAAGACCAGATCCCACCATTTGAGGAAAAATCTTTGTACAACAACAGATTTCAAATATAATATTGGAAGGGAGTTTATTTTCAGGGAAAAAAATCCATGGTGGTAAAAGCTGGCATAATATAAACACCTCAAGGACAGGATTTTTCTTCCTGCACAGAAAAGGATGAAGGAATAAAAGGGAAGAGGAGCACATATCCACAAAACTAAAATCTATCTCCTTTTTACCATATCCTTTCTTAGATCGCTCTCAGTTTCTTAGTAAGATGGTGCGTTTTAATATTCTTTGCATATTTTAATACCTGTTTTTTAATATTTTTAATAGCTGTTACCCACATGTGTATGTGAGTGCATATATGTATACATACATATCCACAAATGTATGTGTAAGAACACATGTATACATTGCTGCAACTTTCTGTTTTATAGAAGCACCACTTTTATTCATGTCTTTTCCTCTTCTCTATCTCTTTACTCACATGGATTAAAGTTTTCCAAGATCATCACATCAACAGATGTGATTTCAACATCTTTTACTGAAGTGTCAATCTACAGCCACTATAATGATTGAATTCAGATCAGTCTGTGGGTTTCTCATGACACAGTGAGGAACAGATATGGGCAAACTGAGTATGTTTTTGTCTCCATTGCCAGCACAAACCCATTTTTCAGTTACTAAGACAGAAGACCTGAGGAGGTTTTCCAAATGTAAAAGCAATTTAATGTTATCTTGACCTTTTCAGAAAAGTACTGAGGGTACAGCAGACTTTAGAGACACTCTGTGTGTGACCTTGTCCCAGCATAAGATTCCCTCTTACAAAGCTTTTCGAACTGTCATCAGGTCCTATGATTTATCTGTCTAAACAAGATCCTGTGGTTTATCTGAGACTCCCTCTCCAACCCAGAAGCCAAGTAAATTCCATGTTAGGGACTCCCTGCATGATTACATGTTCCCTTGAGGGTCACAGGGGATGCAAAGAGAAGGTGGACACCTCTGTGCCTTGTTGGAGTTGTGTATGAGGAGAAACACAGGACAGCCAACCAAGGCAGAGCCAATTGTGAAATCAGCTTAGTTTGACTGGCCTTTGGTGGCACAATGCTGTGCCAGGGTGGAGAAACCATGACCTCTGTGTTGCACCCTGGCCTCTCCTAGAGAAGGAAGGCTATGCAAGCCATGAGCAGGGCCACCCATAGCCAGCCCCACCACTTGGGATGGCCCGAGATCCCAAGGCACTCAGAGACAAATGAAGATGTAATGTCGTGAATCTCCTTTTAGGAAGCAGAAAAGAGGGAATGGGAGCAGGAAAATATTTATTGTACTTTCCTCCACTTTTTTTTCTGGTCTCGTGTCAAGTACATCTGGCCAAGGAGAGGGGAAATGTGGTTTCCACAAGACCAAACTTTGAATGGATACAAGCAGTTTCTAAGGAAACCTGCTCTATAATTGTAGAGGAAATTACAAGCTGAATCATCTGTGGTTTGGGGAGAGAAATCAATGATATTTTGTAAGTCGAACACAACTGTGATGTCTCTTACCAATAAGGATACTGGAAAGAAATCAATTCCAAGAACTTTCAACAAAAATCCATCTTAATTCATGTCTGACAGACCAGTTTTGTTCTCCTTCCCTAAAGCAACAACATGCACCAGCCCAGAATCCCCAATACTGTTACAGAGACAAGCCTCTCACAGCAGAGACAGAATAATGCTCTGCACTCCAGGCCTAACAAACCACTTGACACTGAGTCTTGGGAATGCACAAAGGACTGCACACCTTCCAGGGCTGGCCTGCCAAAACTGCTGGCATCTCTCCAGAAGGCAGATCCAAAGAAGAATCCACCAACTGTGATGCATTGCATCACACATTGAGATGGATTGCTGAAGCAAACTGCACCCACTGGACCCTGTAATGGCAGCAGCAAACTAATTCTGCTTATAACCTAAATGGCATCTGACTCTTAAATGAGTGTTCTTCATATGCTGATGCTTTGCACAATTTAACTTTTTTCTATAAGACAAGGAAAAGTGAGATCCTGAATATCTACTGGCATTTGCCTTTTATTTTGTACTTTTACTTTACTGTATATCCCTGTGAAATGCTGAACTCACTTTAAATCATAAGAGATAATAGGGAGATAATACTCTATTTTCTGGTAAGATGAGTGAGACTTTGCTTTTGTGTTTATTCTACTTTTTTTTTTTCTGGTGTTGAGAACTCTACAGTAAAAAATTGCAATGCTTGGTTCTTAATAGACAGACTTAATCCTGCACATGGTTTAATTTCTAACCCAACTCATCTGGACCCTTCCACAAAACAGAATGACAAAATATGTGCCAGAAAGACTGGGTTAGTTACAAAGGTCACTGCTGCTTACTCAAAAGATAATAACATGAACACAGGCTGAAGCACGGGCTCCTTTAATTTTTTTTTTTTTATAATTTATTCACTACTTCATGTAGTTGTTTTACTTGTCTCTTTTTTCCTTCTTTTCTGTTTCTCTTTTTGTGTATCAGTGTTGACCAAAAAAACTTGATATTAACCTCAATGCTGCTGGTGAGGTTAGGTGCACTCTGCGCAGCCGCAGGACACACTCAGGTGCTAATGAACCAACTCCTGTCTGGAATTTCAAATTTCCAGAACTTTTATTCCTTTCTCATATCATCCTGTGAACCTCATCATGTCAAGGGTTTTGAGCATGGGGTCTGACTTCCTCATGCAGTAAAATAGGGCACATATAATGCATCAGTGAAGGGAAGTCAAGGAGGTTCCTGGGGATCCTTTACTATAACTGGACACAAAAACAATGGGTTGAGGGGTTTTCCCTTTGCTTCCCACATGACATACAGCATGATGCCTACCAGATACCTACCTACAGCCTTTCTCTGTGATTTATCATTCCCTTTGTGAACAGTGAACCCTTTTTCATCTTCACAGGACACAATTGCTAAAGACATTCTGACTTCACCTTGCTTTCGGCTGAGATTATATCAGATGAGCCCTGTAACTTGAAACTCTATACCAAAACTACTTGCTCTATCTTTCAGAAGCCAAACACAAATGCTTCCATAAATATTTGTGGATATAGCTCTCTCGAGCCATGTCTACAATAGGGTACGACATTTAAATCCCTCAGGATGGTGAAGAGTTCTCCTCTGAGCCTAAACATCAATATGATGCATGCTCTTGCTCCAAGGCATGGATGAAAGTGTATCCTTCCCTACTAAATGCAAAAAAAAAACTTCTGAGGACTCAGTTTGTTTGGAGAGAGAGGGAGGAACTGTCTCTCTCTATTGCATTCCCAAGCCACATGGAGACATAAGGAAGAAGCATGTAAATACATCCTTTCCAGACAAGTTCTGATCTCTCCATTCCTGCTCACCTCTCTTCTTATATTTCTTTTCACTGTAACCTTCATTTTGCCCAAATTTACCTGCCCTGTGTTGTTGAGCAGGGCCCTGTCTTGGTTTCACCTGGAGAGAAAAAAAACTCGGGAAAAAGTTCTCTCTGTGAGAACTCCCTCTGGGAGCTGATGAGACCAATTGGAGGCTGGTTTAGTTATTGACAGCCTGAAGAAACAATTGGAGAAAGTTAGTTCGCTCCGTGAACACACATTTTGAAGGAGGTAAGCCGGAAAAGAGCTCTCTTTCTTTTCCGGCAGCAGTGCAGGTAACTCCGGCCCGGCCTGGCTCCACTGCAGGCCTGCGGGCCTGGGGGTGGGGGCAGGCCCGGGCCGGGCCCCTGTCCGGGGAGCTGGCATGGCCCGGCAGGGAGGAGGAGGGGTGGCCATGCACAGTGGCCAGGGAGATCCAGGGTGGCTGATTAAAATCCTAGCTACTCCCCCCTCCTTTTCCAGCGCGGCCGAGTTTGTGAAATCTTGGCCCAGCTCCAGCATTGCAACCTTGCTTTTGTTTTTTCTTGTGTGAAGTCTTAACTCTTTCCATGCTCAGATAAGACTTCCAGAGTTTTCGATCCTCCCTTGAGTGAAAAGGAAAAAATGAAAGAGCTAAGTTTTCTTTAGATGGAAGGAGAATGAGGAGATGCTGTGAAGATGGCTGAAAATCTTTTTGTAAGATCGTAGGGATGAACTGATATCGCACTGAAAAATTCCTATAAACTGTGAAGAAAAAGACATGGGGGGTTGAAGTGTTCCATGTGATAGATTATTTGCCTGAAGTACCTGTGTTGAGAATCTTTGCCCCGAGGAAGGAAGGGGATTTGAGTTTTCTGAGGAGGAAGCATGAACAGAGAAAAAGAGATGAAGAGAACATTTGCTTTGGAACAGTTCATTTTTAAAAGTAATACCCCATGAGTTTAACACGACCCATAAAGCACAGCTTTGGGAGAGCTGTGAGGATGGGAGGAGCTTCACGACTTTGCAAGTTTTTTCCCGGGCGGATGCAAAATCGTGAAAGTGAAGCCACGAGAGGACTGGGTTGTTTTTGCCCCCCTCACTTGTGGAGAAGTCCCTATGGCCTGACAAGAAGAAACTTCTCTCTCCAAAGTGAACTGAAAAAGACTGTTTAAATTGGAAATTGACTGAAGTAGCCTTTGCATGTTTGTCTTGTTGCTATGAAAGTTGGGAGAGGGGAGGAGAGAATGGTCTGAAGATCTTATTCTGAATTTGTTTTTTTCTTTCACTGTGTAGTTAATAAAATTTCTATATCCTTTTAAGTTTTAGGCCTGCCTTGCTCTTTTGCTCCTGGTTCTATCTCACAACAGAAAATAAGTATATTTAAATTGGCAAATCAAAACTATAACAGGCCCTCAAATGACAGCAGCTTCTTCCTACATTCCCTCAATGCCTTTGTTACACTGGGTATATGACACTCTAGATATACCTCCCGTTCTCTACTGGCTGTGCAGAAAACCCATGTAATTACTACAGGCCCAATTTACAATTCCAGAATACCTGCTAGGATCCCATTGTTCAGGATTTTGCTCTTTTTTTTTTGAGGAACAGAAGGAAATCCAGTTCGGGATGGGGGGAACTTTCCAAAAGGCAAGCATTACATGACTAGAATTGCAAACATCAGCTGAAAGAACTCTACGATTCAAATGATAAAAAAAGAATCTAGTATAAAAAATGCTTTTTTTCCAAAGTGAAGTTTCCCTCTGTAAACATGGAAATTCTTTTCAGCCTCAGCAAAATTAAGGTGTTATCAAAAAATTGTGGGTTTTAATCTTTCTGTGGTTTTGTGGGTTGAAAATGGGGGAAGATAGGAGTTTTAGGGGAAAAAAAAGTTGAAGTGGTATACTCTGATCAACAATATTTGATTTATATAAAGAAAGAAAGTTGAGGAAAAAAAATTCAAAGGAGAAGTTGAATGGTGGGTAATAAGTTCTCTACTTAATCCCTGGCAGAACGTCAAATCACTTAGTGTTATAAAAAGCTGTGTGAATATTTTCTTCAAGACTCTTTTAATTAATTTGTTCAGCACTTCTTCCTACTTTCTAATATTCCAGCCACTGAATCTGTTGGAGATATTACCGAGATGGTGAATTTAGAATCAGCATTGCAGAATAATAAAAGCAAGTGAATTCCAGATTTGTAAATACATGCTGGAAGTAGAAACTTGGTTCTGTATATTTTACCAGTGTAACAGGGCACAGAAATGACCTGTATTTCCATCCTGAAAGTCGCAAATTCTGAATGTCACTTACCTGAAATGAATGACTCATGAGTCCTATAGTCTATTCTGAATAATAAATATATTCAAGAAAATTACAACTTATTGGAGGACAATTCACAAAGAGAGGATAAGATTAAATTAATCTAATGTGGAATTAAAAATGAATTATTCATGAAACACTACAGGACAATTAGATCCTCACAAGTAATAACTGTATTGACATCCATGTGGAAGAGGGCCCCCATCTGGTCCTTCTTCCATCCCATCAAATACGAGCATACCAAACTGCTTTCAGAAATTAATAGCAAATTGTGGTTTCTTTGTAAGATTCTGGATTAATTTCTTGGCCTGTAGTGATCATTTTTTAAAAAGCAGATTGATGAAACTCTGACAGTCTTCATCCAGAGGCCTGTGTTATTTCTTTTCAGGTCTGTTGGAGGACTAGTTAACATAAAACTGTTTTGTGTAAAAATTTGCCTGACTCTTAATATTTGAGTTAAGAAAAATCTGGGATGATTTATGGTTCACATAATTTACCTTGTTCTTGACCTCTGCTATACCTGTGGGAAAAGTATTTCCAGAATTAGACAGAGAAAACATCACCTTATTAAAATGTTGCCCAAAGCTGCAATATCCATACCATGGGAAGAAAAATTAAAGGAGATTGGATTTCCAGAGACTAAGCTGAGACTGAATGATTTCATGTCAGGAGTGAAAGAGTTCTCTCTTCACATCTTCCTTTTTTCCTTTTTGGTTTCTCTTTGTCTTTAGTTCCAGGCAGGGGTGAATGGGACCAATCTTCCCTGCAGCAAGTGGCTACCATTCATCTATGTTTACAAAGCAAAACTGATGCACCCTCAACCTGTCACTGAACCACTGATGAAACCTGACTGGCTGCTGCAGATCTTGGAATAGAGTCCAGCTGCAATTCGCTAGTGCAGAAAAATTCTTTGCGTGGAAAAATCAGGAGCTTATACTAAAAAAAGCAGAGCTGTTACAGCGTGACACTTTTCTGTTCCGTCTGCATTATTGTGGCAATGTTCTTGTAGACTATGTTTGAAATGATGCTATAAAAATAAATTCTGATTAGATTTGAATGCTTGATGAAATCAGCATACAATTTAGTTTTTCCACAGGGTGTTCAAGAATATTCATAAGAGCTCTTTAATTATTAAATAATTACAAATCACTCATTAAAACATTATTCATTTCACCACATAATCATGCCAAGTCATATATTTCAAACCCTAGAATTTTTCCTTTCTTAGTGCCAGAAAGATCCAAGCAAAGTTAATTGAATGATTTTAATATTTATGTAGTTAAATGGCTAGTTCACTAAACTGCAGTAGAGTCATAAGATGAGACCCAAATCACAGGGAGAGCTCATGAGCATTTCATGGGCTCAGCAGGCAGTGCACCACTTGGTGAAATGCATAGGATGACACTTCATTAAATTGAAAAAATACCCTTGCTACCACATTAGATTTTTCCAAGTTTTCCATAGGACTCATGAGGTAACATTTTCACTTTGCTTTCCTTAGGTCAAAGTATTGCTATTGCTTTTGACTCCATCAGTTACTTGCCAGCTCCTATTCCCAGGTACTTTCCCTCACTATCCAAGAAGTTAAATGGAAGATCTTGGGTGAGGAATGCTTGTTTGACTCCTCCAGATGATAAAACACCTCATCAGTTAGGAGGGATGAGGACACTAGCAACAAATTAGTTTGCACTTCAGCCATCCCATCATCCAGCACAACCTCAGAGAATGATTACACCAGTATCAAGAGGAGCTGCTTTTTTTACTCAAGCATTTTCTGTGAGGCAGCTGTCACCTTTCCCCTTTCATGAGTAAACTGAGGGTATGAGCAAGCCAAGAGTAAGAGTGGTTCAAGGGCTGCGTGAGGATCAGGCTCACCTGCTGTTAGGAGCACGAACACCCAGCATGGGCAGCACACCTTTTCACATCCCAAAGTCCCCTGAGGTGTGGTCCTGCTGGGAGACCTGCCAAGGAGCAGAGGGCACCAGACAAAAGGCCACTCCAGATACTCATTCTCTGAGCACTGGGATAGCTGTGTTCACTCAGGATCAATAACTTTCCCTGTAATTATCTCAAGGACCACTAACCATAACAAGATGAAATAATGTTTACTACAGAATTTTTATTTTTCCTGTCTGGCTATTGTTCCAGTATTTTAATAATGTCCACAGGAGTTTGTTCAGGGTCACAAGGGGAAATGGTGGAAGAGCTGGGGACAAAGCTGAGGCAAATCTCATTCTCATTCTTTCTAACCACAAAGGAATGCAGCTTCTCAAATCTAAGTGACAGGATGAGTTCAAAGGGAAAGCAGCAAACTTACCAGTTAATCCAAGCATTATTTCTACAAATGATACTGTATCATACTGACAGAGATGAGACCCACTTCTTGACCTTATTTTTGGCAGAATTGTTTTCTCGGGAGAGAAAAAAGCATTCTGTATCCTTGAGGTAGAGTTATGAAGAGCCTTATTAGTAATTGAATATAGTTTATTTTCTTCCCCAGCAGGCTATTGGAGATTCAATATCTGCAGAAACAGCCATCAAAAGTATCCATCAAAAATAGCCAACAAAATATCTATCTGCTTACAAAGTCACAGCACAGCAGGGCTACCAGCTTCCAGTAAGAGAGTAAAGGCTACAACCATGCTGTGCCACAGAAAGACAGGTCAGAAGGGTGGATGACATTGCAAATATGCAGGTGTAGCAAAACAGAGGTCTGCAACACCTAAAAATTATAGCTATATTAGTCAGAATGTAATTAATATGCCTGCCTTAATTTTAAATATGTACAAGGATGGTGAAACTAACAACAGAATATAAGTATTTTGCAACACTCAAGGCACAGCAAGATGCCATCCAGAAGCCTTTTGCTCAAGTATGTGAGCAATATGACTACCAAAGATGAGTGAAGTTGCAAGTAGGTGGTATTGAGCTAACAAAAACTGCCAGACAGAAAGATAAGCACACAAGACTGCAAATAGCTGGGACAGCCAGCATAATACATGAGAAGGACGACTGGCAAAGCAAAAACACAGTAAGTGACACTGGGAGGAGGTGAGTTCTTCCTTACTGAAAGCAAGAAACAGCATAAAACCATCAGGCATAAGAAAATATAAAAATAAACAGAGAAAAGAAAGATGACAAGCCCAGTTGTGTCTTCTCTCATAAATGAGCTTTCAAGCCTGATCACCAAACCTTGGCAAATAGGGAGCGCTGAAGGCCACAACCGTCAGTGCCAGCTGTGAGGCAGCAACCCCTGCAGCACCTGAGTACCCACAGCTGGCTTACCATGTGCCTGCTGAACACAGTGATGGTGTTGAAATGATGCTTGACAATTAGCTGTGAGCATAAAGGCTGTCCATAAGGAATGGATTTAGTAAAGGTGAAAGTTTAGAAACTTCTCTGGTCTGTCAGCCATCTAAACACCTCCACAATAGCAATCCCTAATTACCACACCATATATGCACGTTCAGTTGGCCTACCTGCAACATAAGTTTTCTTCAACAGAAGGAACTTCTTTGCAAGACGTCCTAACTTATCCTGAGGATTGCATACATCCTAAGAAAACTCAGATGCTATAATGGTTATTTTTCAAAATAGAAATATTTTCCACAGCTAAGGGAGAAGAATTAACAGATTGGGGGTTCATAATGTGCATATCTTCAGTATCGATATGAACCATACTACAGGATCTGTAGCCTAATCTGCATTCAGTGGATCAACATTAAGCTATTTAAACTGAAGCAATTGCTTCAGTTAAGCTCCTAATGAATATTTGTTCACACCAGAGAAGCCTTATCACAGTTAGCAGTAACTCACAATTTAGCATATCTTGGGCAAGGTCAGCAGAAACAGCAAGACTTGGGCAATGAACCTGAGTCTTGCCCCAGAATGAAAATAGTCACTTTTTATCATTCATTGATCCTAAAGGCCTTTCTGCAAGTGCACAAAACTGCGCCTTGTTTACAAATGGGCAGCAATGAGGTGCAGGTGGGGGTGTGATTAGCTTACAGCTTATTTTAACACTGCAGGACAGTATCAGTGGCTGGAAAGAGAAACCACAGCTCAGCTTCCAGCCCTGCAGCCTTTCAGCCAGGCTGACTGCTTCCAGAGCATGACAGCGCAAATTGTACAGTATCTCTGAGTGTCAAAAGACAGAGAAAAAACCTTGAGGTGGAATTTTTCTTGACAGCACCTTTAGACATCCAAATACTTTTGGAAATGTGACCCACGGGCAGCCAAGAAGACTCGATTTGATGACTTTCTCCCATCCCTTTAATGACCAAAGGCCTTCAGTTTTCAGACAATAAACCAAATATCCTCCCTGAGCTTTACATGTTTAGGCATACTGATTATTAACTCCTTTAAAAAAACCTAATTACTGTGTTCCTAACTTGCATGAACGAACCTGTATGCTGTGACCATGAACTAGAATAATTTTACCAATAATTTAAATGATGGTGATGTGTATAGGCCATAAGAAGGAAGGAAGTTTCATTATCCTAGGTGCTATCCAGGCTGCCAGGAGGACACATTTTCTTTCTCTTCCAGTTTATGAAAAAGAGCATTAGGGCTAATGAAAAAGAAAGGTTCTTAAGAAGCCGTGACCTAATTTGCCGTTCTGGTTTCCCATGCTCTCTTGCCAAGGTGATCAACCTGTTAGGAAATGTCTGGGCTGTTCTTGTGTGGCAAAACCCAACATGGAAGCACGGGGAGGGAAGTGCCACTCTCTGCAGAAGGCACATTTGACTGGGTGCTCATTAAATCATCTGCTGTCAGACAACTGGAGAGAAATGCGAGACAATACAGCTGAGAGGGCCTCGCCAAACCATCTCAGCTTTGTGGTAGCCCCAGGCGAGGCTTTTATTGCCATCAGTCAATCAACCAGCATGTTTGGCTTAACTTGTGGGTTCTTTTCCCTCAGGCAGTCAATGACATTAGATTGATGTCATGTTAACACAGCCTTCTGAGCTAAGCAAACAAGAGTTTAGGCCTGATTTGTGTAAGTGGCTACCACAACATGCAAGCAAAAGGGGCAAATGCAAGTAATTAGGCGTTGGGTTTGCTCTGTGATGGAAGGGCCAGAACGGCATACCAAAACATGCTCTGGAAATAAAAGAAAATTGCAAGTTTTCCTGGAATTTGATTGGTGAAAATGCCCCTGGATCGGCATTCTGAATCATCCTTTCAGATAAAACTAGCCATGCCTGTAACTTCACACTTTTGCCAAGATTTAATGGTAGAACCAGGAGGCATCAAATAACAGGAAGAAAATTCAAAATAAACAAAAGAAAGTAGTTCTTCACAAGTAGGATTCCTTGACAAAGGATGTTGCCGACAGAGGAAATGTATATAGGTTTCAAGGAAGACTGAAGAGATTGGAGAAATCCACTGAAGGTTAATAATCTTTGGTGCAGCCCAGAAAACTTTAAAAAAAGAGAAAGTATTAGAGGAAAATACCATTATTGTTCTTCTTCTCTAACAGTCCTCTCTAAATCTCCAGTTCTAATCAGCATTGGAACCAGTATGCAGGGCTAGGGGAACATTTTATTTGACCTGCCACTTTTATATTACATTTCATGTTTTGAAATAACGTAACAAGTTTATTTGACTTTTTGTCTTTTGCAGTTTTTTTGCTTTTTGCCTTCTCCCTTTGACAACCCAGGAGGCAAAAGAATAGCTCTTTATGTGAGTACGTAGGTGTCAGAATTTCCACGCTGTCTCATATGTAGGCTAGATGTCTTCTTGCAGGTACATACATGAATGAGATTAAAGATCATCCTTGGGCCACAGCAAAAAAAAAAAAATTGCCAGGTCAGAACTGTGCCTTCCACTATTAAAAGTGCATATCAATGTTAAGATAAATGCCTTAGAATTTGAATAAAAAGCCCATCAGAATCCACAAACTACATAGATGAAATGCACTTAATCCTGTATCCCCATGCCAAAAGGATGAAAAATTACAGCTCTCTTCACTTTGATCTGGTAGGAAATACATAAATTCTTTTTCTACAGCAAGAAATCCATTTCTGTAGCCAGGGCTGGTTGTGCTACAGGGAAAAAAAAACACACTTACCAAAAAAAAAAAAAAAAAA
>VZTT01063039.1:0-60974 GCA_013400855.1 Buphagus erythrorhynchus | reverse complement strand
CCAGGCCAGGCACAGTCACTGGCACTGCCCACGTACACAGGGGATGCACGTGCTGCTCTGTGTGCACGCCTGTCCTCACTGGCAACAGGGGAATGTGGGCCTGGGTGAAGCTTTTGGAACCCTGCACTAGAAATTGCACAGGGCTCACCACCAGGACACGGTCACTCTGCAGCATCCTGGTGATATACAGGATTTCTTGGCTTTGCCAGTGCTCCCTGACCTCCTTAGGTGATGGTCACTGCTCCCATGACCTCTGAAGCACAGATCTTCAGACTAATGTGTTGAATAAATGTTACCCTGAGCTTCCAGTCACAGTTGTGTCACACTGGTTTCGGGGTGAGTTTTAATGGCTGGCTTTTTTAGCTAAACCATCACACTGCTGAATAAAGTGCATAATGCTTGTGTAGGCTGGTCTTGGCTGGCAGGATGCAAGGCCCTGAATACCACAGCTATTTCTTAAATAAAAACTACCCAAATGGTCTTCACTGCCAATCTAGTAGGTGAACAAATCCAAATCCTTCCAAAGGAGGAAGAAAAAGTGATTTTCTCAAGGAGGGACTGGCACACCATCCTCCCTGGATACCATGTGCCCCAGTGAGCTTGCCTCACTTCTGGCCCCTTTCCTTCAAGGCAGCATCTCACCACTAGCCTTCTAAAAGCCTATTTAGCTCCTGGAATGAGAATTGAGGCCCACAGGTACCACTTCCCTTCAAAGCCAGGCCTGATGCTCTTTTGGATTCTTAAAGGCCCCCTGCACTTTGCTGCAGCCAGGCCCTTGGGGCTGAGGCTCTAAGCAGGATCCAACACATTTATGGAGGCCAGGAGAGCAGCACTTCCCTCCAGCTCCACAGCACTTTTGTCAGGTCACATTATAAGCAAGTCATTTGTCACGGTAGCACGACCAGCACCTTCAGCTGAACAATGCAGCCCAGCAGAGCAGGGCTGAATCAGCTGCCTTCCCTGTATGACAAATATCTGGAGAGGAACTGGCACTGCAGTGGGCAAAGCCTCCAGCAATGCCCCAGTCTCCTCAGCACTAGGACGATAGGGACCATTTTTGAAGGAGGGATTTGGATCAGGGAGAGGAGGCTGAAAACAAGTGCATGTAGAAACAGCAAAAAAAAAAGCCCAAACAAAAAGGGAAAGATTCAAAGATGTCTCTTTCCTTGTCTCCTTTTCTGTTTTCTGCCCTCCCTCTCCCACTGCAAGAGCACACTTCCCACATCTCTCCAAGCCTGAAACTACTGTGTGTATTTACACTATCTAGATCCATTATTCATGCAAGGCAAGAGCACCAATTAATTAGGACTGGATTTATATAACTCTGCAGGTAAAGCTATATGTAGCCGCTTGTAAGCCAGAACGAGATCTTATTTGTGCTGCACCAGAGATGACAGGTTTTAAATATTGATGAGAGAAGACACACGAAGGCAAAACCTCTGGTGGGAAGGCCCTTGGAGGCCTGGAATGAAACAAGGACTTCAAAGAGCAAAGCTCACTTTGCTAGATCAGACACAGCCTGGGCTATGAGCAATGAGAGAGCTGCAGCCACCCCTCGAACCCCATGAGCTCAGAGAGGCACTGACACTTGCAAGAAGCAGCTCCTGGAAACCCTGGCTTGCTGCTCCCAAACACCAGCATGAGCCAGGAAAGAAGTGGAGGGGGAATTCCAAACGACAAATGAAAACAAATATTCTAGGTGGTTGCATTGTTGTGACAGGCTCATTTATCTGAGCCACCAGGGAAAGAGTGACTGTGGCTGGAACATCATCTTTCCTGACACACCAAGCACTGGAGCATGGAGAGGTGTTTCCCACTTCAGAGAAACTGGGTCAGAACTTCCCACCATGGCAAACAGGGATCTGATTTGCTCTGAACCACTGCAGAGCTTTTACTGGGGACCATCATGAAGGGATGCCCTGCGCAGGAAAAATCTCATGCTTCAGGAACTATGAGCCCTACATGCTTCCTGACCAAAGAAAAATGAGAAAGACATGAGGTTTAGCTCATACCTGTACTACAAGAGCTGCTGTAACACAGCTCTCCTTGGAAATGGGTGCAGAAATGCTGCTGGAACCACTGCAGTGTCCCCATGTACCACACAACTGTGAGGGGGCTGTCACCTTAATGACAAGGCTCCTACAAGCTACAGGACACCTGCATATGCAGAGGAAAATAACAAACCACCATTTTAGATAACCTAAATTTACCTACAATTAATTGCTGAATTTTCTTTGGCATTGCTTTGTAAGAACTTCTAGTCGATGATCTTTTGCTGGTTAACATTTACAGGAGCTTCAACAATTTTTTATTCCTTGAACATCCAGCTCTGTAAATGCACTAACTGAAACCTCAAATGAAAACAGCAAGATGCTTAGATTTATTTACCTTGTTCATACCCTGTAATGATCTGACCTTCATTTTATACCTAGAAAGAAGAAAATCCACAGCCTGGTAGGAAAATGAGGTTATGTAAAGCCCTCTCTGATTCCATCTGCCCACTGCTGCCAAGTGGTCTGCACAGAGATTTGTCTTGCAGGATCCCTAAGGCTCCTGACCCCAGGATGTGTCATTCCTACAGCTCAGCTGGAGTTTTGGTGGTTAAAGCAGTGCATCAAGGCTCATTCTGTGCCAGCAACAAATGGAAGGCTGATTAGGGAACTATATATATCTAATATATGTATATATAGGGAAAAATTAAAATATATTCAAGCCTATTCACCCTTTTGCATGACACAAACATTTTCTGCAGTGCTGTTGGATCTATTGATATTTAATTCTCTAATCTGAGGGTTAGTTCTGGTGCACATTTTGAATTCATGAGACCAACTTTCTGCACAAGGGAAAACAAAGCTGCAACTCTGCTCCCATGAAAGTCCTGGTTTCAAAGCTAGCTTGGGCATTTTTACTTCCACTGCAATTAAAGACAGCTGCAAATCTAAATCTCTTTGGCTGCCTGAAAGAAGATTCAGCCTCAGAAAAGGAAATTGGTCAGCTCCTGAAAAAGGAGGCCCAAGTGTCCAACAGATGCAAGGAGACACGCAAAGGATGGCAGCAAGGTCTCGGGGGCACCAAGAAATGCATACAGAGACCACCACAAGACTCCCTCACTTGAGTTTTTCTATATGCATTTGATATTATTGTTAGAGCAGCATCAGGAGATGGTGGATTTCCCCAAAAAAGCCCGAACGTGGGAGGTACTTTGTGAGAGGTTCAGAAATCCCCGTTCAGGAAGATCAAGGTGACAGAAAAAATGAGATTCCTTCACTCTGAGGTCTGCTAGATGAGACATGAGAGAGGGTAGGAGCTCTACCCCTGCTAGTATTTAAAGACAGCATTGGAAAACCACCAAACAAACCTCCTGAAGGTCTGCACTGACAGAGGAGTGGGCCAGTTATCCCACAAAGGCCTTTCTTCAGCTCTTTTGCTGTGCATCTCCAGCACAAATTAAGTCCAGCATTTCTGAGCTTGGCATCCTTCTACATCCTTTTGGAGCTGCACTTGGGCCCAAATGCCAACTCACTCTCTCAGCCTGGACACCTCCATGGCATCTTATGATGAGTAGGAGCTCTTTCTGTAAACACAGTAATATGTTTGGCAGCTTGAACAGGCTGACTTTGGAGACCCAAAAGCCACCAGCTCCAAGGGTTTATTTGTCCCGGCTGCTCTACTGTGTTTTAAAGGTCAAATTTATTTTGAAAACACAGTAATCTGAGTCTTTCACTGGTCTGTTACCCCAGAGATCTGCTGGTACCAGTGCTGCCTGCTGGAGGCACACCCCATCTTAGTCAGACCGTAAAGTAGCATGGAAGAAATCCTGTTCCCATCAACCAAAATAAATCCCTGGCCAAGAGTCATCAAAGAAAGTCAGTGCAAAGCTGGTGTAGGAAAAAGCAGAGAGGCTCAACAGCAGCAGCAGGACACGGTCACTGCTGCTGGAGCCTTTGGGTGCTGCTGGGATGGGCACAAGTGCTGGAGCAGCACTCCACATCCATGGAGTGTGCTGGGAGCCTCAGGACAGCCACACCAAACTCAGCACAGCTGTGACAGCTGCTGTTGGCTACCTCTGCCCATCAGATGTTTCCTGCCCCAAAATATCTGGGAAGGGCAAAGACCAAACCATATCCCTGCAGCAGAGATGAAACTTTGTTTGCTAATCTCTAAATTTACAGATTTTCTGTTTTTGCAGATTCAGGGCACCTTGCAGCTGGCAAAGCCACAGCCAGCCATGCTGGGGAGCATCTGTCCTCACCACTGCCATAACCCACCATGTTGTAGCAGAAGGTTGCAAACTTCTTTCAAGGACTCCAGCTTTAATCCTCACCATAGCAACTCAGCTGCTCCCTGCTCGCCACACAAACGGTGTCTAATAGAGAACAGAGCTCATTTTACTCTGTGCCTGGATGCAGGTGAAGCTAAACCTGGCCAGATGGAGCTGAGGAAATGGGCACTTGAGAAGATGCTGGGGCTACCACAGCTGCCAGCTGGCACCAGCATCTGCCTGGATCCTGGCTGAGCCAGTGGGACTGTCACATCAAGGGGGGCAGAGGATGCTCTTCAACTACAGCCCCCCTGCCCTTCCCCACGCCTCTGACATGGTAGGAGCTTGCAAACACCTCTTGGCCAGCTTTACTCCAGCACATCTCCCTTTCAACTGAGGTCCAAAAGCTGTAAGAAGCTGGGAAGAAGGCAGTGGGTGAAGAGCCCAGCGGGGCTGTTCAGAGCCACTAGAAAAGGCATTGGGTTTAAATCCTGGCTATGATGGCATTAACTTTTAATGACTTGGGGACACAACAGAAGGGAACTGGCAGAGCCCAGGGGACTGAGCACAGCCCGGCCCAGCAAGGCAGCAACTCTGTAGCTCAGGGCAGAGCTCCCCAGCTTAGCAAAGGGATTAGTCCTTCATTCAAAACCTGCCTGGGAAGCAGCAAAGAGAGAACAATTTTCTTCTGTGTGAAGAGAACATATTAATACAGCAGCAAGCATTGTATTCATTACAGGATTGCAGCTAATCTGGTGTCTGCTTTTATTCTGCTCTTGTTCTGCTCCTGTACTGCTTGCAGCAAGCAGGCTGGGACAAAGACAGAACCAGGCTTCCTTACAACAGTCCTCACAAATATCCACTGGGGCAGGGGATTTTGGGGTGCATCTATGTGCAAATCTTGTCCCCTCCCAAAGCAGCTTGCCAGCCTCGGGATGGGTGCAGGGCTCTAGCAAAGCCTGACCTACAAAGTATTGAACACTTTGTGCTCTGAACCACGACAGACCTACATATTTACCAGACTGAAAAAATGCTTTGCCTGGGATTTGCCTGTGTTGATTTTTGCCCTGGAGGGGATCAGAGGACCACCTCGAAGAGGGGCCACACCATCACCATCATCACCATCAGCTGCCTGAAATTCCTTCCTGTCTGCGCCCCTGGCCTGAGGCATTACCCGGTACAGGGAGAGATTGGTGACCAGACTAATAGACCTCTTGCTCGTGCAAATTAAGGGGGTGGATGCTCTAATGGTCCATTTACCACAAATCCTTTTATCAGATATATTTGTGACCTCTTCAAAAAGCTAATTTAATGACCCTCAATGTATGAACCCTTCAATCAGTCACTTAGGCTGAGTTCAGAGCAAGGCAATGGGTGTCTTCTTGCAAAACCCCATCAAAAAATCCCAAGAGATGGGGAAAAGCCCCTTTATTTTTTGGTGAACTTCTTCAATACAAGAACCAGGAGCTAAAGCAAAAGCCAGCACTTCCTCCAGAGCCCATGGCCAGGCTGAGCAGCTCAGGGACACTCAAAGTCACACGGTCAAATCCTGCAGCTGGATTTTAAATGGGGTGGATAATTTTATGACCGATTGCATTTGTGGCTGGTATGTTAAGACAAGGGTAATGAAATCTTATCCTTTGGGGCACATATGGATCATTGCACAAGTCAGGCAGGCATCTGCCCCTCCCCTGCAAGAGAAATTGTAATTGGAAGGGACTGTAAGGACTGAAGTTGAAATTAGGGATTAAATGGGACACAAATGGAACAGGGATCCGGGGATAGGGCAAATGGAGCTTTTCAGCTTCTTCTCAACTGTAACAGTCCACAGGAGCAAATAATGATAATGACCTTGACAGATGCTGGATTGCTCACCTCGACTGAATACAGCTGTCACCCCAATCATGGGCTAACTCTGCTCAGTAGTTCCAGGGACGCCTTTAGGTTTGACATTCCAAGGGTTTATTTATATGAAACCAGTTCTATTACCTACACAAAAGTTGGCAACACTGGCTACGGTGAGGAGAGTGGCTGGAGGATGAGCAGAGGGGCTTGACCAGTGTAACAAAATGTTTGGGGTTACTGCCTAGAGAGGTCAGCACGTGAGCTTAAACCAGGTTGACAGCAGTCCGTTGGGACTTGTCACCAGAAATACTGCTGCTTCACCCAAAGCCTGCTGAGCCCTGGCCAGTTACCTCCTCCAGCCTCCTCCTCTGCTCCTTCTGCTCCTCGATGCGCTTCTGCCGCTCGGCCAACAACTGCCGCTTGTGCTCCTCGTTCTCGCGCTGCTGCTGCTCCAGCTGCTGCCGGCGCAGCGCCTCCGAGCGCTCCTTGTTGGCCAGCTGCAGCCGCAGGAAATCCCGCCTCAGCGTCGACTCCCCGGGCAGGTTCAGGATGGAGCTGCACACAGGAGAACCATCAGAGAAGATCTGCTTGCTCCCTGCAGCCTTGAGCCTCCTGGGTGATTTTGCAGCGTGGCCCCTCTCCCCTCTGTCCCAACAGCATCTGAACACTCGACAGAGTTTGGGCAGGGCAGCAGCAGATGGAGGGATGGGGGCTTGCAAGTGCCAGGGCAGGGTGACAGAGCTCATGGCTCACCGGTCATTTACTCACTGTAAATGGAATGATTTCCTTTACATTAAGTTTCTAACCAAAGCCTCTTGTGCTGCAGTGGCTGGCACACACTATATTTAGCTGTGCACAAAGCACATTTAGTGTGAATCATTGCCAGCTATTAAAATACTACATTATCTCAGTGAAATAATGGAATAACCTGATAATAATTACAACAGCTCTGAAAAATGTCACCAAAGAAATTTCCAGCCCCACAGTGCTTGCAGCAGCACCTGGGAGGTTTCATGGTGAAAAATTACATGGAAACAGGGAGTTACACTTGGATGTAAGGAACCACATTTTAAAGAGTTTTTTAATTTCACCTCATGTTTTTCCACATCTCAATATCCACATTCCCATGACGGCACTGTGCCGTGCTGCAGATCCCACAGACAATAGGGTTTTTTTCCCCAGCTTTTGGTTAAGGTGATCCAGAGCATTAGTTTATACCCACGCACCACCCGGCAGTGAGAACTTCCTCAGCTCTGCCAGGGAACAGAACTCAGTCCTCAGACTGTCCTTTTTCCATTTCCAGTTCATATGAGCCCATAATCCAATCTGATTTTATACAGAACTAAAGGGATGTAAGGGCACAAATGAAATGCTGATTCTTACCTCGGCTCTCCAGAGTCGTTTTCCTCCTCCTCCTCCTCACTTCCACTGTACTCATACTCTGTCTCATCTAGGAACAGAATTGCTCATCAGTGCCCTTTGCTGGGTTCATTTGTTTTTCCAGTGGCTGAAAACCCCAGAGCTCTGAAGGCAGAACAGTCAATTCTCTTTACCTTGCATGACCAAGAATAAGCAGCATTACTGCTCTGCATTTTGTGGTTTTATGGGGGCCACAATGCCAGGGAAGCATCAGCACAGTGAGCAACAGCCCTGACAACCACAGCCCCATGATATAAAGATGGGGGTGTCCTTGAAATAAGAATTTACCCCCATATGACAGTGAGTGATCCCCTTCTTCAGTATGGTTCTGCAACAGAAGTTGCACCACCAGCTACTGGAGCCACAGCCACAAAGGTAGGATTTAACCAAGACTCTGAAGGCACCAGCTCCTCTTTCCCTAAACGAATGCTCTTCCTATGCAAATCCATGTAATTTCCAGGCAATGAAGATATCTACATAAAAGCTCACTGCAATGTTGTGTTACATACTGCAATTTCTGTTGGGATATCATCTTTATCGGATGAAGGGAATTATAGTCAAAGAAAGGCTCGCATTTATCCAATTACTCTCCATCTCTAGGGTCCAACCTTCATTTGCCAGACTAAACACATTTAATACTTCACTGGGATCCCATTTTATTGTTTTGATTGTAGTGAAATCTATTACAAGGGGCTGGAAGGTACGCATGAAAAATTAATTCTGCTACCAATAAGAAGAGAAATAGCAACGTATTAATTTGCTGGATTCTACAAACGAGCTTTCAAATTAAAATTCAGTTCACAAGCAGCTGAATACTTTAACAAGTTTCTTCTGCTATCTGATCTTTCTTGCAGAGGACTTTGATAGGGCCTGGAGAGTTCACTGAAAACATTCAGTTTAATAGGTTATTCCTAGTCAGTGGAATTGCTTTGGGGCAAGGGTCTTATCTGGATGTTCGTTTGCACAGCTCTGCTCATTGCTGGTGCTGCAGGGATGTCATGTAGATCAACACACTTGGCATGAAATATGTGAGCTGGGGAAAATTCAGCTTAGCAGCTTCACCCTCCCACATGCCAGCAAGGATCTATGCAAACGTAAATTTTATACACACGCTTTAATGAATCAAAGCTTAGATGTTCCATGTGGAAATTACCACCTGGACTAAAAAAAGGCATCATTTTTCATTAGGGAAAAAAATATATTTAAAAACACTGATTAACTCTAATGACAGTCACCTGTCTGCTTTGCATGAACACCCATTGTTTAGCTACAAGTATTTATTTTAATTTCAATGACTGAGAGGAATCAAACCAAACACAACAATCTGTCCCCAAAACCACCCGAAGGATCTCATCTATTGAATTTAACAAGACTGCAAACAAACTCAGCCATCTGAGTGAGGGGGACTGGTACTGAGACCATGGGCAACCCAGTCCTCTCTGTCTTCCCTCTTTTACCCACAAGTTTCACCTGCATGGATGTGCCTTGCTCTGCACTAGAGATCCCCAAGTGCGTGGCAGAGGTCACGGGTTGCCCAGACAAGGATATCTGAGCACATGGCAGAGGCCAAGCATTGCTCAGAGTGCTGCTTCCTCTCCACTAACCCTCCTCTCTTCTCCACTGACCTTTCTCTCCTCTCTTCTTTTTAGTCCTGTCGATGTGGTCCTTGAGCTGGATGCGGACCTGCCTTTCGTTGGGCTGGTCTCGGATGAAGGGGTGCTTCATCAGCTGCTCCGTGGTTGGTCTCTGGCTGTGGTTCTTCACTAGGCAGCTCTCAATGAAGGACTGAAACTTTTTAGACCTGGTCAAAAACAGGGAAGGAAGGTACAAAAGTAACAGGTAAATATATCGATTCTCATGTTAGAAAGTGAAAAAGACTTGTTGGTATTCGAGAAGATTTTGCAAGAGATGAATCTTTGTGTGAGTGTGACAAGCTAGGTTAATTTTTTTTTTTTATTGAAGTCCCAACATTGCAGGGCTTGGTAGAGCTCAGGCAGCCTTTGAGTGATGCTGCTGCCTGCAGCCCTTCCCTGCTCTCTCAGCAGCATGACAACCCACCAGGCCCGGGGGGCCACCAAGCCCCAGATCCCCTGATCCAAGAGACTGGGACATGTTCTTTTTATAGAGATGGGAACAGAGCCCCGCTCTCCTCACAGCCTCTCTGCTCACAAAGTTACATTTAGTCTCAGCTAAAACAGTTTCAGCCAAATCTTTAATAAACAAATTTGTCTTAGTCTCAAGTGCTGCATATCCAAAGTTTTCCTGGAACTAATTTCACCACATTATAAACTCAAGAGAAAGGGGATTTACAAGAAAGGAAGATGTTGACAGGCTACTGTAGTCTATGTTGCTTTAGCAAATAAGAAAATGAATATAAATTAATGTCAGAAGCCAACAGATACTACAGAATTGCATTAGAAGTAAAACAATAAGCTTTCAGGGATTTTACTTTTAAGCTGTCAGACTAAAAGTGATTTATCTTTTAAGTGCTAATCCATACAAATCGAGATGCAAAAATAAAATATGCTACTGGATCCAATTAAATCTTCCCTCCAGCTTTGCTAATGAGCAAATCTGCCTTCCCCACCTTGCCTTGAGAAATGCAGTGTTTCAGTGTAGCCAGAAGGGACAATCAATGTGATGTTCAAAAAAAATACACTTCTAAAACATGATTCTCCCTTGTTAGTGTGAAGCTGGAGAGACTCCAGTCCTGGATGTGTGCTCCAGAGCATGTGCAAATACAGTACAGGTGAAGTAGCTGAAAAGTTATCCTCCTGAAGTGATGGGATGGGGATCCTAGTGCCCTGTGATGCCCAAAGACCTTTGCTGCCTGAGCAGCTATGGACAGGGATTTCTCGTCCATTTTCCAGCTCAGGCTGCTGCATTTCCCAAAATCGTCCTCTCTCAAACAAGCCAGCCTGTCCAGTGGCACAGTTCAGCCCTCACTGGAGCTGAAGGCCAGGGCTTTCTCCCTGGCTCTGATCCAGGAGGACTCCACCACACATTTCATCCCCTCCCCAGCCCTGGTCAGCCCACCTTCCTGAAACACACATTCCTCCAGCTCCTGGGGTTTGTAAAGCTTAAATCAATGTTTGCAAAGCCTTTGCAGCTGCTTGGATGAAAAGTGGTATCACAGTGCAAATATCACCTCATTAACAAAGAGGTTTCATGTCTTTTACAATGCAGGGCTAGAGAAGGTTTATGGGAACAAAATCACTGAAGTTTGAGTTCATTTTGCCTGCAAACAGGGGAAGAGGAAAATAAAGCTTCATTGCTGGCTGGCTTTAATTGGGAAAGAAGATGATACACCAAAGACTTGAATTTCATAGGAACTCAGCAGTGTTTTAAAAGCTACTTTGGGGATTTAGCAAGCAACAAAATTATTTTCCTCTCTGCAATTTTTAATTGAGGCCAGGCTCCCATGCCAGTGTTCTCTCTTGGCTTTCCTGACTTATCCTCAAAAGGGCTGGAGTCCCTTCACTACTTTTACAGGTAAGGAAAAAGATGGTCTGCCTATGTAGTGTACTTTTATTTATGTGCTGCTGTGCACAAAAGCAAGGACAAACTCAAGTTGAACCTTTCTCCACTTTGCTTTGCTCTTGTGACCTGTGGCTGTGAAAACCAGCCCACTGACTGCCAGGGAGCCATCCTGAAAGCCTGGTCAAACTTCTCACTCTTCTTGGGAGTGCACTCTTCCTGTGCCTGCAGAATTCCAGGACTCATCCTGGCAAGGCCCAAAAAACCTCCAGCTGAGAAATGAGCCAAGGACAGCAAATCTGCCCAGTGCCACATTGAAAATGCTGTAAAAATTTGCTTTCAAGGAGTTGGTGGAGCTTCATCTGGATCCTTTGGAGCTTTCCACTGCAATGACAGCTTGGAAGATGACAAGAGGTCTGAGGTACACATGTCCCAACTCTGATGGACACCAGGGATGCCTGCTTGCTCATGGAAGGGTAGCAGAGGCCAGGTGAGCACCAAGCTGCCTCTTGAAGCTGGAGTTTTATTACACTATGGCTTTCCAGGAGATCCTTCCATCAAAGCCACCCCTGGCACAAGCAGAGCACAACTCTGGGCAGACCAAATGACCCCAGGCAGACCCCACAGGATGGGGAAACCTGGGATAGCTGCCAGATTTGTGTGGCAAGGTGGTGCCCACCTTGCACTAAGCACATCCTGCAATCGCAGGGCAGGGACTAAAATACAAATTCCATCCCAGCTCCATTTTTACCTTAAGGACACAGGGAAACATCCTGCTCAAAATCTGCTTTCATCAGCTCCCCTCTGCCTGCAGGCTGAGGGAGTCTTTGCTGAATAAATAGCACTTCTGTATGAAAAATAAATTCTCAAGTCTCACAATCCTTTTTGTGCTGTAGGAGTGAGGATAACAAAGGAGCAGACTGGTGATCTGGCAGAAAACAAGCACCTACACTATTTTCTCAGCTGACTAATGGTATCCTCAAAAGGTCATGCAAAGATAGCAAGAATATCTGACACCCTCTGCAGAGGCAGCTGGGAATGATCCCTCTCCTCCTGGTTTGGTACTGGAGCAGTTGATGATCAGGCTGACAAAACTGAGATGCCTTCTGCCAAAGCCTGGGTAAGTTTTTAGGCTGGTCCTAAAAGCCCAACACCATGCATCCAAAGCAGAGGACTCCAAGTCCCTCTCACACCTCTGTCAGCAATAAAACAGCAGCTGCTGTTGCCCCAGGTGTCATCAGTACATACCATGGGCTCTTCCCCTTTTTATTGGTGTGTAATCAATAAGATATTAAGCAAAATTTAGAGGATTAAGGCAAAGCTTCGCTCTGTGAGCTCAGCCCATCTGGGAACATGGGGCAGTGCTGTCTCTCTAACATGTGGCAGATATTTCCTGACTAAACAACTGCTGAACCTGGGGCAGGAAAACAGCACAAACCAAAGACAAGTGTTTTTAAGGACTCCATTTCCATCAATACAGAACATACAGTAACAAAACAACATGTGGCTGGGCTTCAGGAATATTTTTCCTGTGGGTTTTTACTGGCATGCCTCACGTTCTTTCCTTTTTTTTTTTTTTTTTCCCTTCCCCAAAACAGTGATGTATCTTTTCCTGCAAAATTTCAAAATAAAGCCCAAACTAAGTACAAATCTCTGCATTCCTGGGCCTTCAAGATAAACCATCCTCTTTTTTTTTTTGGCCTGGATACATGTTTCCACTTGAAAACGGAACCTGACTGGAATGAAATGGGAGCCAAGCAAAGTGTCATCAGACTTCAGGCTGCACAAACTGCCCTGGAAAAGCCAACTCTGCACTGTGAAATGGCAGAGCGAGTGTGTTTCTCTCTCTGCATACCAAGGAAGGCCTCCATCCCACAATGGATCCTTCAGAACAAATTTCCTCTCCATAGGAGACCAAAACCCAAACCTGCACTCACCAGGTACCACTCAAACCTGCCAACCCCCAAAACTACATAAATATCAACACCATGTCCCCAGCATGTTCAGCTGCAGAAAAAGGTTGATCCAGAAACATTTTTACAGTCTCTAAAGATTGAGAAAAGAAACTCACCACTTCTTTGATTTCAACCTCGGGGCCGGGTTGCGGGGGATGAGGAAGAGGGCTCTCATGGGATGCATGTCACACAGAGCTGCAATTTGTAAGAACAGGCATTAAATACAGCACAGACATCCAGCTGGGAGATCTGAGTTTCCTCTGAGGCTGCCAGACCCTCATGGTAGGATGACTGCAGCAACAACCCCCCATAGACAACCTCCAGCCTGGGGCTCAGGTGAGGGCTGATGTCCCCATCCAAGAGCTGTGAGTGTCCCCAGCATCACCAGGGTCACCCCAGGGGCTGGCTGGGGACATCTCTGCTCCTGCAGCTCCAGGTCCTCAGCACCTGCCAGGTGCTGAGATCAATGGGCCAGAGCATGGGACAGCCATGCCATGTGGCATGATGCTCTGCTTTATTTACTTGCATTTTCCAGCAAGGACAGTTGCAAGATAATGCTGAAAATCGTGGCAGTGTGACTTGTGCAGGTGCACCCAGGTGAACCCAGAACGTCACTATCAGTGTCACACCAGCTCTGAGGTGTTTTACCTGCTTCCAGACCTCCACCCCATCCCCATCTGTGTTTTATTTGAGGAAACCATGTCCCAGAGTGCTCAAAGATGTATCAGGTGTCACACAGGTCTGCCTTTGCTCAGTGCCCACCCTGCCCCCTGGGCCACGTTGCCCTGGCAGCTTTGTCTCCATGGGTGCTGCAAGCTCCCCCTCAGCAAGCCCAGGGAAAACCTTGGGGTGGTGTTTGAGCTCTGGCTGGTGCTCAGCAAACCCCAGCACGTTACAACCCAGGGATAATGAAGAGAGCCATGACTTTACTCACGGGGAGCACCTTCGGCCATCTCGATGGCTGTTATCCCCAGAGACCACAAGTCACTCTGTGAAAGAAAGCAGAGGGACATTGCCAGTGGAAGGAGAAATGCACACATTTATTTACCCTGTTCCCAAGCCTTGCTCAGCCCTGAGTCTCCTGAAGATCAGAGCAGAGACAATGCACCTATTTGGGAAACTTTGATTTCATACTTGTAACTCTTCTTTCCAGCTACTCCCGTGCCAACAGGAACACCCAAATCCCCAGCTCCTGCCAGAAAGCAGCAGTGAGCTGCCCTCCAGTGCCTCCTCCCCACCCCACCATCACTAATGAGCTATGGGCTGCACCCCCAGCCCTGGTTACAAGCCCCAGGGGATGGACTGGCCCTCCTGGCAGGGCAGGAGGCAGAGGCTGTATGTGCCTAGTGGGAGAAAATGAGTACAACCCATCTGCTGGACTGGGAACACGACTCAGACCAGTGCTGGTGCTTTTACCTAAGGCTGGAAGGGATGGACTCTGCCTTCCACTCTTCCTCTTGTACATCCAGCTCTCCCTTGCCCTGCTTTCTGACATGTCCCTGCAGTCCCACTTCACTTTTCTCCTCTCCAGTTCAAGAGCTGCTCTTTCTAAAAACTGCCTCAAGCCTCTAAACCTTCCATTTAGTGAGTAAATCCCAGAAAGGTTGTTTTTCCCAGTACAGAGTCCCAAAAGCCCAGCCAGAGCTGGAGAGAGCCTCTAGGAACCACAAGCACCTTTTCACATACACCCTCTAGGAAAGGCAAGTTAGATTTCCAACTTCAAGGCACTTCTCCTCATTTTTAGCTCAAGTTCTCCCTCAACAAATGTCGTCCTTGCTACACATCTTTGTACCTGCTTAAAAATTCTCTCTCAAATCTTATTTTCAGCCCTTTCACAGCACAGTCTTATCCATTCTTTGTTTCTGGTCAGCTGGGATTTCTGCTGCATACTTAATTATCACAGTCTTTCCACATGATTCAGCACACATGACCCCTTCCTTCTGGGTTGCCACTGAACTCCTTCCAAATTCCTAATGTGTCTTTCCATATTGAGGTGCCCAGTATTATATGCAGGATGCCAAGTGATCTTAAAGCTGGAGGAATACATAAAGGGATTATCACCTCTCTAAGTCTCCCAGAGAGAGCAGAAACCTCAGCGGGAAGCACACATTTTATAATGATCTGGAATTCAGGAATTTTTTTGAGTGGTTTTTATTTTTAAGACTGAAAAGCCTTTCAGTCCATCCAGCAAAGGGATGCTGTGCTAATGTATTTGCATTGCCTTGACTTGGGAAGGCAAGCAGGCTCCCTTCTCCCCCTCCTTTTGATTCTAAGCTTATTGACAAGATATCTCTAAAGAAACAAGCAAGACTGGCCGGGGAAAAAAAACAACAACCTCAACAGCGGGGAGTTTCTATTTGTTCTTTTTTAAAGTGGTTTATTTATGTGAGGAGGTATTTACTGCCTCCTTCCATAGATTACACAGGCATCTCTTTCTCGCTAAGAAAACAGTGAGATCAGAGGCTTTTTGTCCAATAGATTAAGCCTGTGAGGATTCCTTTTCTCACCCTATAAATCTCATTTTTTGTATTCAGTATTTTAAGCCAGTCAGCTAAACCTGAGAGCATCTGATTTGCATCCCTTTTAAAAGAAATAAGTATCATTTACATCCTCCCCACCCTACTTCAAAGCAAGAGCATCAGGTGCAAGGCTGTGATCTGGGGTATGCACTAATGTCCAGTGGCTCCCACATCACCAGGAGCTCTGAAAGCACCCTGCATGGAGTGTGTCAGCAGCAATCAGCCTCCTGCTCCACACCCCCAGCCATGGGAAAATGGCCAGAGCCAACTTCAGAGAGGCAAGCGCCCGGATCGCTGCGAGCATCTGATCCTCGGGGACAATAGAGGGATTCTGGTCCTGGAGCTTGTGCATCAGTCCACGGCATATTAAGTGCCCCAGTTACTCTGGCAGGAGGAAAATCCTCAGGGATTTCAGAAGGTAGAAAGTAGCCTATGAAGAGATCAGTCCTTTTTTTAAAAAATAATACCAAAAAGCTGTGATTAATGACAGGCAGCTGTTGGTGGAGAAGTGGTGAGAGCAGCCAGTGCAGGGTGCAGCCCCGTCACGAAGTACTGCCCTCAGCAGAGCTGAGGAAATGCCTGTTGTAATTGGTTAATCAAAGAGTAATAAGCAATTGGAGATTAAACTATTTCTACATGTCCCTATCTTTAACAATTTCTGTAACCCAGAGTCTGAACTCAGACTGGAGAGCTGCTCTCTGGAAAACCATCAGTTCAAAAGCTGACTGATGCACTTAAATGGCTGCAATAGCAAAGCATCATTTGGCTTCTTTAAAATCATTCATTTCCCAAAAATTTCTCTGAACAATCAGTAACTGCAGCCAAAATTATATCACAATGGTGGGCTGTGGCTCTGTTACACTGGAGTGTTCTACTTTTAGAAAGCAGCTTATACCAGAGGGTCTCAAAGTCCTTTTTAAACATCACCTTGCGAAGTGACCTCTCAGCATGCACATGAACAGAAGTAACAGCAAGCTTCACATATGCTTGAATTTCCCCCCCAGAGTTCATTGTCAATGCCCTGCCCTCCTCTCTGGACACATTCAGTGGACCTTAGGAGGTTTGGAGCCAGAAATTCAAGTTCCGGACACTTCAAAAAAACAAGGCACAAAAAACCAAGGCATATTTCTACAGATACGTGTCCAGAAACTTGTAGTACAGAAACAGGATAAACCACATTAAGCTCTCCCTGCTTTGAACATCAGACCTCACTGTAGTTTGAATGGGCAGGTGGGACTCCCAACCTTCCTGTGGATCTGCTGCATGGCACAGGGCTCTGTGCCACATTATAACTCAGCAGCGACGTTGTGCTGCCACCGATCCAAAAATAAACTTCAAACAGGCTGGAGAGACATGTGAAAAGTAGGTCAGCCCCCTAAACATCTGATTGTGAGGCAGCCTTCACATCTCCCTGCGAATATCAGCCTGCAGGCCAGAGGATGTGATTTCACCCTTTCTGAACCTGACCTGACTCCTCTCCAGAGTAAATAGAGCAAATACAGCTTGTTTGACTGGAGTATTTAAATACACAGCACCAAAAAGCAGGGTAGCAGGTAAGAAGCCTGAATCTGAAACCTTTCTCCACAAGGGGAAAGACTCCTCACAGTAAATTTGGATACATGAACAGCACAACAAAGATTCAGGTTGGACATGAACTGGCATCCCAAAATCCCACAGCCAGAAAGCAGGAGGAGCCTGTGCTGCCTGCCACTGTGTTTTTCAGTGCTGCAAGGATATACTGAATTCCTGAGTAGGAAGATGCTCGTTTAGGTACCTTGAAGTCGTAAGTGGCATCGGGATTTTCGTCACAGGCGATGACCTCAGGCGCCATCCAGTAAGGCGTCCCAATGAAGGTGTTTCTCCTGCCCACCGTCCTGTCCAGCTGGGCACTGACACCAAAATCCACTGGAGCAGGGAGACAATGGGGTAAGGTCAGAGACAAACCTGAACAACACTCTGCTGCTCTGTGTAAAACACTGTGTTCACTCAGAACAACTCTGCACAGCCAGGAAAGGAAGACGTGGCTGAAGATTCCTGTTTGATCTCTGCTGGCATCCACAGAGGTCAGTCAAGGACAAACCTGATCATCTGATGTCCAGGTTTTGTACGAAACCCTGTGCCTTTTCCTCCTTGCCAGGAGGCAATGAAAAGAAATCACAGCTCCTCATACTAATGAGAAACAGGGTTAGCAACATGAATAAGCAGCAGCCTTTGTTCTATGCTTGCTCATTTGAATTAAAGCCTGCCAAATACTGGTGGAAGCCTCATTTTTCTACCTAAAATCTTGCTGCTAATGGCAGAAATGCAAAAGACTTAAGGAACTAAGGGCCAAGGACACAGGCCCATGGGAAATGTCAAGCAGAGCTGCAAAATGAAGCAAAAAATGATGAAATCAAACCAATGAGAGAATACTCTATGGTCCACTAGCTGCACTTTGCACAACACAATGGCTGGAGATTTGCCCTGGAGAATTTCCCCTTGGAGAGGAGTCTTCACCAGCATAAAGCCCAATGAGCTGGTGGTGCCATCTGTTAAGCCAGGGTTTTATTCTGCTGCAGAGGGAGAGAGGAGGCATGGGAAAACCAGGCTTGCACCACACATGACCAATATAAAGAATCTTCCATCACCAGCATAAATTATTTGTGCAAAGACAGCCTTAATAACATCAATACTAGAAAAGTGAGGATGTGAGCACATCATCTGCACTGATCTGCTGCCTTCCATATGATCTCCACACCAATGCCTGCTCCTCTCCAGGGTAACTGACAGAGTGCACAAAATTCAGAACAGTTCTTGCAAATTAAACCCCCTCCGTCAGGTTAGCTTGGAAAAGGAGTCTGGATTATGTCATGCTAAATTGAAAATGGATTATCCTCCAGAACACTACTATGCAGCTGTGGGGGAACAGCCCCTGACAACATCTGGCAATGAACACAGGGCAATTTTCAATCCAGGGCATGAAAAATTGGTGTTGGATGCTCAACCTGTACCAGAGCTGTGGCAGAGCTGTCAGAGCAGAAACACCACTGCAAGTGCACCTCTGCAAGCAGAACCTGGCCATCAACCCGTGGCAGTCTGAGGCACAGCACTTGGTCAACACCCAAGGTCACATATCAAAGTCAACATAAAAAAACCCACAGAGGAGCTCTTGGTAGCCATCCTCTTTCTTTAGGTCATGTACAAGCCAGTTTTGCTGCTTCTCCCCAGCCAGCCCACCTGCAGCTTCCAGGAGCTCTAACCCACTCTTACCTAGTTTCACTTCTGCATTTTCTGTCAGCAATACATTCTGTCCCTTGATGTCTCGATGAATTACTTTGTGCTGGTGTAGATGACTCAAGCCCTGGAGAATTCAGAGAAAGGTTAGAGGAACCCAAGTTCAAAGCATGTTATTTTCTGACATTCCTCCTCATCCAATTATGCTCCAGAAATGAAAGGTTCACAGTTGGAGTTAAGCACTCGAGAATGCTTTTGTTTATCACATGCTGCAAACACTGTCCCATGTCCCATGCTGGGAGGACATGCCTGGCAAGGAGCCTGTCCATTCTGTGGGGTTTTAAACCCAATCTTTCACATTCCAGCAGGAACCTGTATTAACCCAAATTCTTCTGTCACTCCAGACGTGATTTCCCTCATGTGCTCCCTTGCCTCAGGGAAACATTTCTGTGGCAGAAATAATAGAATGGATTTGTCTCCTTTCTACTTTCCATAATCCAGAAACTGAAGAAAACGATTCTCTTGTTACATTGGTCCAATAAACTGGATTTCAGTACACTGAGAAGCTTGTATTAAAAAAGCTACCATGCAAATACAAATGTCATAACTTTCACATATCCCTAACAGAGATATAATTCAAGTAAAAAGCCTGTCTCAAAGGCAAAAGGTAAACTAGCTTTGCTGTTGTGCTGGTTTATTAGCTCATTAATTTCTTTTTGCAACCCACATTTTTATTTCATTCATTTATTATTTCAGTTTCAAAGTAACATCCACCCAGATTGCCAGCTTAGGAAAAATATGGATTACTTCAAAAACTAATTTTGCATTAGGTTTGCACTTCACATTAAACATTCATATTTGAGGAAGAAAAGGATTTCTGTTCTCGTTTTTGGTAGTTATTAGTCATTTTACGCTCGTTACCTTGGGAAAACTCTGGAACAGATTATATCTGTATAGGAGTCCTTTTTTAAGCCATGTTACACTTGTTACAGGCACCTTTGAGCACTGGAGGCAAAGTGAAAATTCCATGTGATTTCAATAAATCCTTTAATAATGTGAGATTGAGCCTTGTGTTAGAATTCCAACTGCCCATCACTGTCTGAACCAAGTCTGAGCCACGTTCTGCAGTGTGAAGCTGGGAGCCTTTCCTCACCCCAAACCCCACAGAGGTCACCCACCACTGCCCCAATGTGTGGCCAAAATGCAATCGGTGACACCTGATGGTGGCCCTGGGACACGAGTCAGAGGCTGGGTTGTGACTCACTGCCAGGGACTATTTTAAGGAGCAGGCTCATGGAGCTCATACACTTAAAATAAGCCCATGTAACTGTGGCCTTCTGGCACTGAAAGCAGAGGCTGATGAGTTACAGTGCCAGCATCTTCTGCATGTCACTCTGGTGTGGACAGTGGCATTCAGGGACAACACAGAAATGCTGTGTCACCTCTAGACACTCATGGCAGCCTGAGTGTCAGGCACATCCATTTGGAGAGATCATTTTGCCTCATTTTCTTTCATAAAATCAAAAAATTGTTTAGGGTGGAAAAGACCTTTAAGACCACTGAGTCCAACCATAACCCTGACAACTGGCCACCACAAAACCATGTCCCTAAGTGGCACAGCCACATCTTTTTTAAATCTCCCCAAGGGATGGGGATCCATCCTTCCCTGGACAGCCTGCTCCAGTGCTTAACAATCCTTCTGATCAAGAAATTTTCCTAAATCTCTCCTAGTGCAACCTGAGGCCCTTTCCTCTCATCCTATCATGTGAATGGCTTTTGTACAGGTTTCCTTCACATGCCAAATATTCCTGTTTTCTCTTGAACAAATCTTTGGTTCACAGAGCAATAGCTTTTAATGTAGGATAACCATTCAACCCCATCCTCTGACCTCAGCAATGCAAAATGCAGGAAAGTCTTTGCTGAAGCCACCATGTCCCAGTACATGAAACTCTGGCATGGCCCATTTTAAGATATTTCAGTCCAACATTTATATCGTGAGTGTAAAAGCTGCAGTATCCTCATTAAAATCAGACATGTGAATTTAATAAAACATAGGATGCTCTTTAATCATGAAGATTCTTCTTTCCACAGACTTTATTAGTCCTCACCTTCCTGTTAATTAAAATGTAATTCTAACGTAAATAAATCTTTGCCCTTTTAATACTAATAAGAGATGGTATTTTTGTTGAAGGAAAAAGAGGGTTAAAATTCAGGCATCTAACAGAGCTAAAGGGCATTAAGCAGGGTTTATTTATTATGCATCATGCAGGCACATGAATCATTCACGCCTGCCAGCACCGCAGAGGCTCCAGCCTATGGCAGCACAGCATCCATGAAATCTGTGGAGCCAAAGGCTTCCCGTGTCCCCTGAGCACTCAACTGCCACACTGCCAACAGCATTCAGCTCCCCCTGGACACGTACCCGCAGAATCTCTCTGCAGATGTAGGCAATCCACTCCTCCTTCAAGGTGTTCCCCTTCGTGTTCTTGATGAGGTCAGTGACGGAGCCCGCGCCGCAGAACTCCATCACCAGCTGCCAAAGGAAACAGGAATGTAATTAATGACATAAATGGTGTGCAGTGACACCACCAGCAGCATCCCAACGCTGGCACTGCTTCTGTGGGGACCCCACAGTGCTGCACAGAGCCATTGGAACATCCTCCCGAACCTATCGGCTTGTAAAACATTTGGGGTTTGTTACAAAACGAAACAATAAAAGGCTGGAAGGCTTGACAGGCTTGTGGCCCTCCAGAGGATTGCAAGCAAGAAACAGGAATCAATCCAGTGCTGAAAATCAGTGGAGGAGATAAGAATCTCAAACCCTATCCCTACATGCCCTACTTTATACTTCTGATCAATGTTTAGTATCAACAGCAATAAAACAAAATTCTGCCTCTTGCATGCAAGTTCTTCAAATCTGAAAATACAAAGGCACAGAGGCAGATATTCCAAAGCTTCCTATGATTCAGGAACCAGGTGTACTTTTCAATTTTTATTTAGCCAGACAAACTTTGTTTCTGATCATGTTTTTGAGCAGGAAGCCTCCTTTGAGGAGAAGGTTGCCACGCAGTGTCAGGCTCCCCAGGAGGGATCTGCAGTCCTACTGCTCAGGCTGGTTCCAACATGACTGGCCACCGCCACTTGTACCACTTCCAAAGCTTGAGAATATCAAATATAGAAGTGCAATGACCTAACCCAGCCCAAACTTAATCTTGTCATTGAACAACTGGGAAATAAACATTACAAAAATAGCATGGGATGTGAGTCTGCCTCCCAGGGATTTCGCAGATCCCAGCGTGCTCCAGAAAGCGAGCACAGCCCGTGTGTGCAACAAGCCTCCTCCAAGGCCTGTGCAAGTGCTTCCTCTAAGATGTAAAACCATGTTTTCCAGTCAGATCTGCTTCCTCCTTTTAGATATTCCCTTGCCAGTGGTTCCTTGCCAGATTCTTCGATGTGCATGTTTCAAGTTTCTTATCACGAGGCTTACATGGCATTTAACGTTCTCCAAGCAAGTGACATCACTATTAAAAGCACAGGCCAAGAAGAGAATTAAAACGGCAGAAGGGTTACTCCTGACCAAATTGCACAAATGCAGTGATTTAAGACTATCATAAATTATAATGATCATAAAATCCAGACACAGGACTGCCATAAACCTTCAGGCTAAATAAAATACTTGAGCAGACTTTACTTGGCTTTGACCATGCTGCTATCCTTAGTTTTGATGTTAAGTTTCTCTTTTCTTCCTGAACTGGTGCTGAAAAATTCTTGGAATATCCCTGTTAAGTCATGAAAGTGGCTTCAAGGAATGGAAGAAATGGCAGAAATGGATGGGTCACTGGCCAAAATCATACAAAGGCAAGGAACACACCTATAGCTCTTTCACCCCAGCAGCAGCCAAGCCATCCAGCTGGGTCACTGACATGGCCTAACTGCTGGTTACTCATTGCTCAGTGAATGGGGAATAATAGAACAACTGGTTTCAAAGTTGCTTTTCCTCTCTGTCTACCCTTTGGACCATTGACACGTGGGGAGTATCAGTGTCTGCATGTGTGTCTGATTAAACTAACATTTGGGATACCACAGTAGCGAATTTGGAAAGAAAAATCCTGGATAGCTGCGCCAGCCACAAACACCTTGCAATCTAAAATGCTGCCCTCTCCAGTCTTCTTCCATGGAAACTCTTCCACAGGCTCTCACCAGGGTTTGGAGCAAGAGGAAGAGGAAGGGCTGGCTATGCTGGGCATGGCAAACACAATTCTTAAAAGAAAACTGAAGAAATTCCATTGAAAGTACAGAGTGCATTGATTAATTTGCCAGATTATCTTAATGGAGCTAGCAGTTCGCTTGGTCCTGCCCTTGATTTCCACAGAGCAAAAATTAACTTTGAACCAGGAGGGGAATAATACAGCCACCTGCTGATGTATCCCAAATCTGTAACTGTGAAACCTCCTGGAGATTAAATAAACAGAGAGAAAGAGAGAAAGTCACTGAAGGGGTGTTTCCAACTTGGTTTTTAAAGAGGTGCATAGTCCCATAACATCCATAGAAAAATATCCAACACTGGCAGATCTCTGCCAGCATCAAGAGGCTCCAGATCCAAGGGAGCTGAGCACCACAAACAGCCTGAAAGCTCTGCCATCTGATCTCCAAGAAAACCAGCAGCAGAAAGGTGACATGGCTGCCTGAGGATCCTTGTCCCTGATGGAGAGCTGATGGACACCTCATGTGGACAGCCCCCATTCCCATGTTTGGGTGGCTGCTGTGTGCAGCACTGGGATCCCCTCTTGCTTTCATGGCTTCTTATGTTCCTCAGGTGGAAGGATGCCACAGAATTCCCAATGACAGCTCATACAGTGCAGCCTTCAAGGAGAGGAACCACAGATGATGGCAGGACAAGGAGACACCCAACAGGCCAGGTCAGACCTGACCCATAGCACTGATGTCCTGCTGGGTGATGGAAACCATCCAAGAACAATAAATGCACACTTGAGGGGACACAGGAACATGATCAGGTCATCTCAGAAGAGCTGAGGGCTTGTTCAGCCATGCAGAGAATAGATGGTTATGGTCTCTCTGTGTATACTGTCAACAGCAAGGACAGGTAAGAGAGGGAGAACAACAATGCAGGTACTGCCCTAATATCAATTTATGAACACTATGGGTATGTTCAGGCTGGAAACCAAAAGTCTTCCAGGAGAAAAATTAAAATGAGCAGAAGTTCTTGCTGATTCTAGGGCAGAGATTAATACACTCAGAAAAGGCTTCAAAGGGCACTTGGATACTAAAATACTTTCTCACCAGTCTCATACCTCTGGGTGAGTGCTTTGCCCTCACACACTTGCATCATTACCAATTTTCTTAAGGGATGAAGTAATGATGGAGTAAGACAATAAACTGGAAATGCATATTGAATTTTTATTAAATTCATAATTAAAATTATCATCAAGATGGGCTAAAGGTAAGATCATCTCCTGAAATTTAATTTGCAAGGACATTTATTGAGGAAGTATTTTTAAATACAGTTCATTTAGCATTTACTTAGCTCTTCATAGCAGAGTGACAGCAAACTTCATAAGCAAGGCAAATTCAGAAGCTGCAGCTGTAAATCTCTCTGTCCTGCTGTCTCATGATTTTTTTTTTGTTTAAAGAGCCTTTTCAGTTTTCAAATCAACCACTACTTTCCTCAGTTTGGGAATGGCAAGACCTCTGTTCCAATCACTGCTGTGTATTATGTGGAAGAGCTCAAACCCAAGCAGCTCCAGAACACCAACCCCAATCCATCTTCCAGTGAACTGCTCCAGCTTGTCCAGAGGAACCCACCAAATTATATCCTTTACTACACAAGACAAATCCTTCTGTGTTCCTATGCCTCAGCCCAGGAACAATTTGACTTCTTTCAAGTTACAGAAAACAAGCACACAACTCCCAGGCTAAATGCTGCTGGAAATCAATCCTTCTGCTGTGTGTGTAAACAGAATCTGGGTGCAACATGGCCCCATATGCCCAGGCCACTCAAATTTCTCATCCCACCCCTGGCTCTCATGCAAAAAAGTCCCTCATCATCCACATCGTGGCACTTGGAGGCAGTGATGGAGCATTAAAAACACAGAGACCTTCCCTTGGTTCATCAGCAGAAAAGCTGATGCCCATTTCAGAAACAGAAATACCAATCAAATTGGTATTCCAATATTCAGCAGCAAGATAAGGCCAGGTTTTCATTGCTCCTGTTGGTGCTGGGGTGGGAGCAGGCTGACACTGCAGCCACACACCCAGATAGGAGCACAGGACCCAGCACTGCTCTGCTCTCTCCTCTCCAACAGCAGCATCCAACTGCTCTCACACGAGTTCCTCAATAAATGACTTGCCTGCATCTCCCTGGATGTCAAGCCCAGCCGAGCAATCCATGCCCCTTGGGGAGGCAGCAGGCAGCTGATGCCAGGGGTGCTGAGCAGGCTGATGGCTTTGGGTTAGGGATGGCAGCAAAAGGAACTGGGCTCACAGTCCTGCAGTGTTTACAGCACTGACATTGCTTTGAAGCAGTGAGAGTTAAATAGTGCTGGATTACTCTGCCAGACAGCAGCAGAAAGCTGCTCTGGTAACCCTGAGCTCTTGGTCATGGGCCAGAGGAGCAGCCCTGATCCCCCCACACTCCCCCAGGACTGCAGAGCTTGGAGGGTCAAAAGAGAGATACAGCTCAGCCGAAAACTGACCCCTCTCAAATGTTTCATGATCTAATTTCTGTAATGCAAAGAATCAACAACTGCCCAAAAATATTTTTTCAGGGTATATAAGCAGATTAAGAGCAATCCTGCTCAGAGCTGCACAGGTCTAACCCGGTGCTTTGACAGCTCATGCTCCATGCTCAATGGAGCCTTGCTGCCCCTGTTTTTCCTCTCCAGATCCCTGGTGTGACTCTGTTCACATCACCCTAAAGCAATTCATCGGGTCCCTAGTGCACAACAGAGTGAAAAAACACCTTGCAATTACACAGTCACAGCTCTGAGCACTGCACAGCTGCAGCAGTGCCACCCTGACCAAGGGGCTGTTCCCAAATCACCCTCATTCCTTATTCCCCCCACATTGCCCCAGATTATCTGCTGCAGAGGACACCCCAGAGGCCACCCCACCACGTGGCTATCTGGCAACCTGCCCATGAGCAATTTGTCCCCCTTGGTGACAGATGTGGCTGCGGGCAGGGTTGCCATGGCAGCCCATCACTGAAGCCAGCACTGCTGGCCCTGGGGACCCTGTGGGCTCTGCCCTGCCCTGGGTGGGCTCTGGGCTGCTGCCAGCCTTTGCTCAACCCCCACACTTTGCACATGTGGCTGCTCTGTCCATGGCCTCAGTGCACAGGGGACAGCAAGGGCAGATGACAAGTGTCCAGCTGAGTGGCACCTCCACGACCCTGCACACAGGCACAGTGTATGGGGATCACAGTGCCAGCAGTGCTCAGGCAGGGTCAACTTCAGGATGGGGTCAACTCCCCCACCCAGCTCACACTTCTTAATGAATGCCTCATCTCCCACCATTTAAAAAAACACCCACCCCAAAATATCTCAAAACAACCTCTTTGGGTTATGACAGCCTGGTATCCCATAGATTTGAGAAGAGCAAGGTGAATTTAATGAGTTTAGCGCTGAGAAGCAGCAGGTAACTGATTATCTGGATCCGCACATCCCTTGGGAATTTCCCGTTTTTGCAGCCCACCTTCACCCTGTCCCCTTGCACCAGAGCAGGACCCCCTCCCCTCAGCTAGAGAGAGGCACAAGACCCAGAGCACCCCAGAATGCAACACATTATCCAACATGAGGATAAACCTACCTTATATTTTTAAATATTTTTAAATGTTCCATAAAGGTTGTCCCTATGACTTTTGCTTCCCTTTTTTTTGCCTAACATAGCAGATTTGTGATTCATCTACTAAAACACCCTCCACACAGCTCCCTAATTTCTGAAAACAGGGCTGTTCAGTGAACTTGAGCTCATCTTTCAGGGCAAGTGGCTGCTGTGGAATGGAGCAGCAGCACCAACAATACTTCATGTCGGAAGCCTGCCACGTTTCTGAGAGATCTTAATCTCCACTGAAAGAGTTCCCTATTTTTTATTTCCATATCAGCCTCCCGAGTGTCGATAAAAAGAATTACTTGGGCATTATCAGAAACGGTTTTATTTCAACAAAGAGCCAATGAAAAATAAACAAGCCTTTATCTGTGAGGCAAGACTGATAGAGTTCACACAAGTCCTAATTCAATCAGATCCTGAAACAACAGCTATTTAACACAGTGGCACCAGCACACCTCTCCTCCAGGGCTGGGGAACTTTCCCAGGATTACCTCCACCAGTCCCAACACTGGACAAAAAACCCCCTCACACCCCAGTGTAAGAAAAGAAGCTTTTACAAAATTTCTTTTCACTAACGCATGAGAAAGGCCCCAAATTGAGAGCAGAGGTAGCAGTCTGGTAGAGAATTCAGATTATCTAGTCTGCCTTTCCCAGGGGGAAGAACAAGCAGCACAGCTGGATGATGATCACCTTCTCCCCTTGCATGATTGGGTGACCCACCAGGGAAAACCCAGGTTTGTTCTCTTGACTTGGGGCATGTGAAGGTGACACAGCACTTACAGCCTCCCCTGCTGTGTCATGGTGATGGGGATCAATGGAGGAATCACAGAATATCCTGAGTAGGAAGGGATCCCATAAGCACCATTGAATCCAACTCCTGGTCCTGAACAGGAAAACCTCAAGAATTCTACTCTGTGCCTGAGAACTTTGTCCAAATGCTGAATTCTGTCAGGCTTGGTGCTGGGATCATTTCTCTGGGGAGCCTGCTCCAGTGCCCATCCTTTCTCTGGATGTACAACCCTTTGCTAATATCCTTAAACCTCCCCTGACACAGCTCCACACCATCACTCTTCGTGCCATGCCTCTTAATCCAAGAAGTTCTCTAGTGACCTTTTCTTTTTGGAAGTTTGGACTGTTCTTTTATTAACACTTGTGTATGTCAAGAGCCCGTTGTACTGGAGCTGGAGGAAAGAAACAAAACCAAACCCTCTTGTCTGGTCAGAGCACACACACCCCAGACCCAACCAGTGTAAAGGCACTGAGCAGAGGCCAGCACCAGGGAGGGCTCTGCTCAATACTGGGGGACTTGACACATAGTTGGTGTGGTTTTTGGGTTTTTTCCACTCCAGGCACTCCTGCAGCACAAGGAGGAACATTGTGGGTTGTTTTAATATTTCACTTAAAAGAAAAAAAAATTATAAACCAGCCAAAGCCAAATGGAAATTCATGGGATCAAAGAGTGTTTCTCAGCCTGACAGCTTTTGCCTCGCTGAATCCCAGGCCAGCTGCAAAGAACATGTTTTTTTAGAATTCCCACCAAATTAACCTGGACACCCAGGCTAGGAATGGCCCTGGAGTCCAAGCTCCCAAGTCTTCCCAATAATTCAGTGTATCAGAAAGTCTTGGGGAACAAGCTGGCACAGAAGTCTATCAACTGCAGTTTTCTCCTGGGAGGAACATCCTCTGAATCCCTCCACCTCCCACTGGATGCTCTGGCATGTGGATGCAGGGGCAAACAGCTGAATTTACTGAATGTTTTGCTAAAATAAAGCCTGTGTTGTACAAAAACTAGAGGGAAGAGCGTGCTGCTGCTCTTCAGCATCTCCATGGTCTCCCAGGTGAACCATGGATATTTGTCTCTCTTGAAAAATTAGGCTGCAGCAACCTTGCTCAGGCACAGAAAAGCTTTGGAAACCACACATGAGTAAGGCAGAATTGACTGGATTTAGAAAATTGTGAGGAAATAAAGACTTTTTCGACCACAGGACAACATCCAGGTCGTTGTAATGATGGTAACTCCAATGGAGCCTTCTCTCCAACAGACTCCTAAAGAAAGCAGTGTCCTACACTGCTGCTCTGATGGCCATAGGCACTGCAGGCTGCTGCTCCAGAAACTCCAACCAGCACAGCCAAGCTCAGAACACAGCACAAAAACTTTAATTAATTTTACAGCAACGATCGGAGCCCTGACCCGCAGTGTCACTGCCCTGCCTGGCCCCCTGAGCACCAGCTGCTGCCAAAGGGAATGGGCTGTGATGCTCTGTTTCTCTCCAGGGATAAAGGGGATTTAAACTCCATCCTCCCTGCTCTGGGAATGCTGAACTAATAACCAAGAAGGCTCTGACAAGGGAAGCAGCAGGAGGAGGCAGCTGAGGATTTATGGAGACACGAAGCAGCTCGGTGCCCTTCAGCACCGTCAGGCAGCTCCACCAAAGTGGCTGAGCAGCCACAGATCTCCCTGACCTCCTCTTACTGCCCCCCTCCTCTTTATATGCCTGCGCAGGCTCCATGAAATGTGAAGCATGAGAGGCACCACCAAGAGCTGGCAGGAATCACCCTCGGCCTCCATCTTCCCAGAGATGTCCCCAGCTCCCTCCAACTCCCAGAAGATGGAATGATTTTCAATTGAATATTGTAATAAAGATATTGCTAATGACACTTCAGAATAAAAATGGGTTTACCATCAGCCTGCAAAGATTTTATGGCAAAACGGAGATGTGTTTTGCAGTGCAGCAAGAGCCTGAGCAAAGCCATGACTTTGAAAAAGATGGATGCAAAATAAGGGGTTTTGTGTAAGCTGAGGGCAATTCAAAAATCTCTATCAAATCCCAGTTATTTTAAAGAAAAGAAAGCAACTTACCCAGAGCTGATCATCCATTCCTGGTGGGTTCTTTTTAATAAAAGCACCATAATACGTAGCAATATTTCGGTGATGAGAATACTTCTTCAGCATGTTAATTTCTTGTTTGATCTCTTCCTCTTCATCCTGGGATGAGGTGAAAAGAAAAGAAAGACAAAACCAGAGGCATTAGGAGACCACACTTCCCAGGGTCTGAGCTGTCCTTGTACATGGGTGAACTTCCAAGCACCCCATTCCTGACCTCTCAGGTNNNNCTCCATCAGAGTAACTCAGTCCTGGTGACAAGCACCATTCCCATGGGCTGTCCCAGCCCCCCTCTGCCCATCTGCAAAGTGGCATTAACTGAAGCAGCAGAGGCAGAAGAGCCACACCAATACCAGTTTTGATGTCCCCTCTCTTTGTTGTCACACCCATCAAACGTGCCCTGGTTTTATTTTAAGGTGAATTCCAGCCTCCTGTATTTCCACAGGCAGCACTCAGCACCTGGATGTCAATGAGCTTTATTGTAAAGGACCATAGGGCTGTTTGTTCTTTATTCTCCTTTATTCCCCTGATGTCCCTCACCTGCCTCTCTTGACCTCAGTTTTACAAATGGGCAAAGGACAAGACACCCACAGAGCAGCAGAGCTGCAGGAGCAGCTCTTCTTGAGGAGCAGTGCCCCCTGACCAAGTGTCACATTAACACAAACAGAAACACATCTTTCTTCCCAAAATACCATTCAGGGAAGAACAGCAAAGGAGGAACAAGTACAAGAAATATCTGGATGGAGCTGGCATAAATGACCTCCAGTTTTATTTTCGGTAAGAACATGGAGGGTATAAGCACCAAGGAGGAGGAGGAACAGGCTCAAACATTACAAAGAAAACCAGAGGACTATTCTGGAAGAACCTTTATCACCTCTCTTCAAGAAGTCAACACAACTTTGCTTGTTTTCATTTGTCCAGGAAACCAGGCCATGTAACATGAAGTTTATCAGGCCACAGAGGTGATTTTATTAACTGAAGCCCTTTGCAACAACATCTAAAAAGCAGCTGGATGCTCAACAGTGCTGGGAGCAAGAAGCAGCACTCAGCACAAAATCCCTCCAGCTCTCTGACTACCCAGTCAGCTTTTCAGTCATCCCTCAATTCATGCCTGGCTCTCTAGGAGAAAATGGAGGCAAGCCAGAGGGACACTTGGTCTGAAGTTTTATTTTGACTCCATCTTCAAGCTGAAGAGCTCTAAATGGGTGGAAAAACCCTCCAAAAGCATAAGATCTGTGGATGGCATCTGAGGATGTGTCTGCATGGCCAGGCTCAGGGGCTTCAGCCCAAACTCCTGCTCCAAGCAGGTCTACTGAGAGTGATCATCCCCAGCAAATCCAGAGAGGTACAAAAGAAAATTGAATCATCACAGCAAGCTGCTGCAACTACTCCAATCCCAAACCCAACAAAAGCCACAGGACAGGCTTTGCTGCCTCACTTTGCCTCCATCAACTGATTCTGTTACATCCATCACTGGATGTAGGTCATGCAGGACACAGCAGGACCAGCCCCTGGAAAACAAATATGAACCCTTAATTCAGAGAGACCAGCTGCCCAAACTGATGAAGTGCTGCAATTTGAGGGCCTCTATTCTGCAATCTTCCCTAACAGATAATTAGTAAGAGCAGAGATGAGTTAAACAAAGCATCATTGTCAGGAGCCTGTTGGGGTTTAGTGCAAAGCACATGGTCAGGATGAAACACTGTCTGGGAGCTCACTGAACACAGAATCATCATGGTTTGGGGGTTGGAAGAAACCTTAAAGATCACCCAGTTCCACCCTCACACCATGGGCAGGGACACCTTCCACTCTAGACCAGGTTGCTCAGAGCCCCATCCAACCTGGGCTTTACACTCCAAAAGCTGCAGATGGCTATGGCTGGGATGACCCCACGAATTCTGTTCTCTGCTGACTTCTGAAAGACACACAGTCATCAGGGATATCCTGGAAAAACAGGTGGGATGGAAGGTCAGGATCAAATGAAGCAGCAGCTCTGAAATTGTGTGTGAGGAGGAGGTGAAGGACAGAGTTTGGGTTTTCAACAGCAGCATTTGCACTGAGCCTGGAGCAGGTGCCAAGCATGGCTGTAGGCACAATGCAGGGACCAGCTTCAGAAACTCCTCCAGAAGCAATTCCCAGGACCATTCCTGCTCTAGAAGTGCCTTCAGCACCAAGAGCTATGAAGCACAGACAGCCCTTAGCAGAGCACAGGTTAGCACTGCCTGCACTGTGGTCACTGCCCATCCTGCCCAAGCCTGGTCCTGCCTTGAAGGAGCCTTCCCTGCCTAAAAACAGCCTAAGGGGAAAACAACTAAATATCCAAAAGCCACATCTCATGACAAATATCTGATTTATTTACATCTTGTACATTCAGACATGAGGCCCAGCTTTACAAGGTAAAGTCTTAGATCAGGTACATCTACTTAAAGATGTGTATGAAATTGTTATTGGGCAATATCAGATTTCAGGAACTTTTCTCCAATATCTTTCCTTGGAAGTGATGGTATTTTAAAAGCATTCAATTAAGTGTGGATTCAAATTTAAGTCTGTGTTTGGCCTCAAGAGTAGTATTTTGATTTCTCAGCTAAAATTCTTTCTAACATCAGACTTCATCCCATGGGAATTTCACTGCTATTTATGCCATGAGTTTATGCTTGGTGGGTCTGCCTATTCCCTTAGAGCCTGCTTCCCACGGGAATGAGATAAATGGCACTTGTAGATACTACAAGTAAACAGGAACAAATCTCATTCACATTTACAGACTTATTCCACACACCATTTCACCTGTTAGCACCAAAAATAACCTGGATGAAGGTCCCATAGATATTAATACCACACCACAGCATCTAAGGTATTTCAAAACAAATTCCCAAGGCCAGCTGACTGCTTTCACGGAGAGTCATTTCTGCATGTGCTAAACTCCTGAAAGCTATTAAAACATTAACTCAAAAATTAAGGTGGGTAGATTGTGATTGAGTCCTAGTTTTGAAATGTGTTATTCCAGTGAGAAAAAAAAAAAGACAAAACACATTCTTACTCCCAAGCCTGGCATTGTTTCCAGTGCAGGAACTTCAGGAGGGATAGTACCACACTTGGAAAAAAAATACCCAAGAAAAAGCATCATGCCATGCTCCTATATGCATCTATGCTTTTAGATCATAGCAACTCATTTTTTCTTTTGTGGCAACTGGGAAACGGTGAAACCATCCTTTCCCCTCAATTTTGTTAATCATTTAATGACTTGTAAATTATTGGTTCTCAGTCTGACAAAAGTTTCAAAAGAGCCACCTTTGAGACGAGGGTGGTGTGATTTTTTTCTCTTTATCAGTAGGATGCACAGGAATTATTCAACTTGCTTCGTGAAGTTATTCATGACAATAATTGCAACATACTTCTGGCGAACAAAAGCTCTTCAGTGAAAATCATGGATGCAGAGAAACAGAAGTAAGTTATGAATACATGACTCTGTTGCTACTTTTAACAAGGTCATGTGCAATAGGACAAGAGGGAATGGCTTCAGACTGACAGGGGGCAGGGTTAAATGGGATATTGGAAGAAATTCTTCTCTGTGAGGGTCGTGAGGCCCTGGCACAGGTTCCCCAGAGAAGCTGTGGCTGCCCCATCCCTGAAGTGTCCAAGGCCAGGCTGGATGAGGCTTGGAGCAGCCTGGGACAGTGGAAGATGTCCCATGGTAGGGATTGGAACTAGATGATCCTTAAGGTCCCTTCCAACCCAAATCATTCTATGATTTTCTTCAGAATTTATGAGGGCACTTAAAAGAGCCACGTCTGGAAGTGGATGCTGCTTTGTTTCAGCATGAAAGTACTTAATCTCCAAAACTCTTCCAGATTTATTTTCTTCTCACATATTTATTAAAACTAAAACCTCTTAATGGCACGTATCACAAAATTAAGACAAAAGCAGTTTACTTCCCAGGAACATCAGTCTTCCACCCACCCCCACACATTATCACCCCCCATCCCCTTTCCCCTCTTATCTGTAATTTAAAGATGCAGAAGGAGGACACATTACCCCGGTGACGTCCATAACCTTAATAGCAGCAAGCTGGCCTGTTTTAACATGACGACCCTGCAAAAGAAAAGGGAGAAATTTATTTGGTTTTGCTCACTGAGAAGGTTTGCCTCACAGTGAACAATATCCTTAAACAATCTCCTCGCCCTGGCAGCATCCACACAGTATTTGTTGCTTTTTCAAGAGCATCTTCACAGCAGCCATGATGAGAAAGCAATTCCCTCCCCTTCCTCCTGCCATTACAATTAATTAGTACAGGGCCTTCATTGCTGTATTTTCCTGGCAAACAAGTGCTGGAAATACCCTTTAATGCTCAGCCATGCACAACAAACCAGCTCGGGGCCTCTCTTGAGCATGGAGCATGACTCAGCTGGAAATGGGCTGCTGGAGCTGAGATGATGGGAATGTGCTGGCTGGGATACCCACACTGCCTTCAGTCCACCTGGGTCCCATCCCAGCTCTCATGGACCTGGGGACACACCAGGGACCCCTGGCCTGCAGGACACCATATTCACTAAGACCAGTAATTTATTTATTTTCAGAAAGACTTGGTGAGCAGGCTAGAGAGGTTTTTAAGATTTTCAGCAACTGAAAAAATCAGCAAATCACTGCAATGAACTGTTTGTTGCACAGTGCTTGACTACATTAATCCTAATGGGAAAATGCCTGGGAGAGATGGTGAAAATATAAAAGAGCTCCAACTATTTATGATGTCTTAAAACCAACACAACTGCTATCAAGCAAGGCAATTCCCAGTCTTTCCTCCTTTCCCGAGAAATGGATCACCCAACATCATATCCAAATTGCTCATATCAAATCATTCCCACCCCCAACTGGAAGACGTGCTCTGCTTCCAAACCAGGCAGCCTGAGGAAAAGATGTTTATCCTTCAGGAAAGCCAGCAAATGCTGATGCTAACAGGAGAGCTGGGAGGCAAAGGGAAGCATCCCCATCTCCCAGTTTACATCCCTGTTTACTATGGGAGCTGCCTCATCATGTGAGATATGGTGTGGAAGACACAGAGGGAATGGCAGCTCCTGCCCTGCAGCACTGATAATTAACACACCAAGGACAGAACCAGGAGCAGAGGCGAAGAGGGGTCAAGCTGCAGCATGGCACAAACAGGGAAAAACAGAAGCTTTTCCTAAATTGCAGGCTCCTCCTGCCCCCACAGCAGTGTGCATGTTGATGAGCTGGGGTTTGTGTCAGGTCTCCCAGCCCTCCTGCAGACTTGAGATGGTCTTTCACAGCATCTCAGCTCAAGAACCCTAAATTACCAGACATGGGAATCTCTCCCTGGTCCCTCAGGTTTCCAGGCACGGCGCTGGGAAGCAAACCCACGCGCCGGCTGTGGAGCAAGCCAGCATCATCCTCTCCAAATTTATGATTTCACCAGGAAGCCAATTCACCCACCAGGGCTCCTCGCTCATTTATTAACACAATTTATACGTCCTGAGCAGCCCTATGTTCTAACAGAGGAAAAAGAGCTTTATTTTAAAGTATGTGCAACATAAAAAGTAATAAAACCAGGCGCAGCCCAGCACCCCCAGGCTGTGGCTGAAGCATCCCCTGGATGCTGCCATCAGAAAGGAGGGGCATGTCACTAGACACCATCTATTTAGACAGCATGATGTGCAGAAACAAATCCTCCTCTTCCTAAATTTGTCCTTGATGGCTTGCCCAGAAAGTCCCCCAGGGTACTGACACTTTAATTGAAGCCCACAGAGCACCAGCAGGGTAAACACTTGGACCATGGCACACCCCATCTCCTGTGAGCTGGAGGAGGAAGAGGGAGAAGCAAGCTGGGGCATATCAAATCATGGATTTAGGAGTTATACCTATATATATGTGATGCATCAGCACTTCATTTTGTATTTTAAGGAAATGCTCCAGCTTTGCCGTGGTGAAGCGCTCCTGCTTCCCTCAGTACCAGCCAAGGGAAAGAGATCCCTGTATGCCCACAGCATCCTCCTCCCAGGAATCTGCTGTCTCCTTGCACACCTCCCAAATATTAACAGACAATGGTAAGAACTTAATACTGTGTAAGCATTTACCAAAACAAAATAAACCACTTGGAAACATATGTTAATGTAAGCCATGAGGAGCACTTAGTCACGCAAAAATCAGGCGGAGTAGAACCAGTAAGTGTTCACCCCGGGATATTGTAGCAAAGGCTTGCTTTTTCTATATTTTGTTCATGACTATGGATTGTAGAGCTTCACCCTGGCAGATGAAGCCATCCGGGGAAAACAGGCATCTCCTCACCAGTCAACCATCCCTTTTAATTCAACCTACTGCTCAGCACTGAGACATGCTGTGAAACCTTCATAAGTAGTTTAAAAAACCCAGTTGATTTTTACCCTACTGCAGGTGTTCTTGAATTTGCAATAAAGACATAGACAGGCTGGAGGAAGACACCAAGAGCTGGAAGTGGGAGATGCAACAGAGGAATTAAATCAACATCCAACCTGTAGTCATTAAAAGATGCCATGGCAGCAATAAACCCCCCTCATAGCATCAGCCACCTCTGACACCTTGGCCACACAGATTCCAGTGCTGCGCCCAAAGCCTGGAAGCAAGACCAGAAGCACCCATGCCCCTGAAGTCCCTCCAAAGTATCCAGTGGATCAGGAAGTGGAACCACCTCTGCCAAAGCCAAGGCAAGCTGAAATTGGGAATTAATTAATGTCAAGTGTTAAATTGTCCAGTGTTAATCTGTGCTGCTGTAAGAAAGCTACAAAAGAGGACTGGGGTATCAAAATAAGAAAAGCATCAAAACTTGCTGTTTTTTTCCTTTAAACCAACACCACAGCAGTGCCCTCCACTCAAAAAACACATAAAGAATGAGCACTACTCCTGCTCCCGTGCTTGCCTCCTCGACACCAAAGATGTGGCTCAAAGCAGGCAAGAAGTGCTGTGGTTCAACAGAAAATCTCCACTTCTTCAAAACTCCTCCATTTTGGTGCCCCATGGGCATGCTGGAGAGGGTGCAGCTGCCTGAAGGCAAAGCCTTCAGGAGGATGGGACCTTTCCTGGGTAAAAGAGTCACTTCTGAGCCTTCAGGCACAGCACTAGCAATGTTCTTGGTGACAGGAGCAAAGGCAGCTGGCAGAGAACTGCCATCACTGAGCCACCCTTGCTCCCTGTGCCCTCCTCACCTCCTGCCTGCCTGCATACACCTGTCTGCTGGTGGAAAAGCAGCTGATGCTCCTTAGCAATCTGTAGCATTTTGCCTTCCCCCCCTCTTTGTCTCCTATTGTTCAGGATTTTTCTGCCTGGTGGTGGTTGGTGGGCGGTGAGCTGCTCCCAGATGCTCGTACAAAAGAGCAAGAGGTGCACAAGAACCAGGATCCCTCCCTGAGCCCAACCTTCCAGCACATCCCACCATCCCACCACGACCCCCGTCCTGCAGGGACTCCAACTCCTGCATGGCACCACCTTTGCTCTGGATGTAACCATGGGTTTTCCCAATGTTCCCTCCCTACTCACATGGGACAGCGACTGACCCTCCAGAAATCCCAGGAGAGGAAGGGAAGAGCTCTCCAAGAGGATTTTGGTTAGCCCATGTTCATAGGCAGCACTGCAAGGTTTGCAGGAGCACTGCCAGCACCACCTGGGGTACAGCTTCCAGAGGCCTCAAACATCCTCCAACATCTCCCTGCTCTTTTCCAAGGCAGGTTCTGCCTCTGGCTCTTCATGTCCATGAATTCAGCACTGTTACAGACACTGATGGCTACAATGACATAAAACATACAGGAGTAAAACTGAGCTACTAAAGCATTTCCCCCTCTCTAGATTCGCTGTCAAAGTTCACTTGGGTGAAAAACCCAAGTTTCAAACCTGCATTTCAGCCTCAGGATTATTCAAGCACGATCTTCAAAGCTGTCACAATTTTTAATTGAACATCCATGTGAGAATAAATTCATGCTCCTAATTATTCTCAAAATGTTATATCAACTATCACTAACTTGATAATGTCAAGTATTAAGACTAATTTCTACAAATGAAGCAAGCACCACGAGTTTCTTCATCAAAGGTTGTGGTCCTCACACTCCATAAAGTGTAGTGGACGAGCACACAATGAGAACATTGGTAAATGCTTTTAAAAATCAATCGATGCATTTAGGCATTACGTTTACTAAATAAATAAACCCTGGCCTCAATATCAGCCTTTGCAGACAACAACTGCATATCTTGGCCCAAAATTCCAGTCCACATTTTAAGGACAGAAAGAGGATGATTGATTGTTGCTTTTTACAATTTTCCTTGCACAAGCATGGATTTCACCTCTAAGCAAAAACTGCAACTTCTGTACCCAGAAATGTATTCCATCATATTTATTTAACTTGTGCTGTCGGCTTTTATTCATCCAACAAAATAAATGACCCACCACCTGCTGCAGCCAGTGGGACACAACCAGAATTGTCACTTCTTTGGGAAATGCAGAGCTCCCATTTCCTTCAGCCAGGCAGAGCAACATCTCTTACACTTCCCAGCCTGGACATGCAGCCTTCGATGCCCCATTCATACAAAATCCATCCCCACTGCAGCCACTTAATGGGGTAACGATGCTGTATGTCTGATACTTTACAGCAAAACACTTATAACCCAACCATCTTGCACTGCCCTTACTCATGCTGCATGTAAATATTAAAATGAGTGGGATTAGGTGCTGAAATTTCAATATGCACAGCCCTGCTGGGACCAGACCACAACGCCAGCCCTCACCACTGGGGAACACTGTGTCTCATACAGAAATCTCAGTGAACTGAGACAAACAACAGAAAAGTCTAATAAAAGTCCAAATATTACCACTTTGGCAGCAGAGAAGCCTCCCAAATAAATTTCTTCCATTACATTTCTGTTGCCGTTAAAATCCTGAGCCTGGTGCCAGCAGCCCAACAACCACTCTTTCTACTGTCCAACCCCTGCCTCCAAATCCAGCACATCCTCAGCACCACCACATCCTGCATACTCTTCCTACAACAGGCACAGCATACTGGAGGTTTTACCAGGTTAGAAGTCACCAGTTCACTTTTCTGTGTTCACATATAAATTTTGTAAGTGCTACAAAAATCTCTTTGCCCAGCCCTACTTCTGCACATGCACCATTCAACTGGTGAGTCTCATCTCCTCCAGACTCAGTTTCAGCATCCAAGACCTTCTGCAGTGAAGATCTGGGATGGGCCAGAACTTCTCACAGCTCCATGGTCTAGGTCCTGCCAGTTCCTTGTTTTCCTGGAGTTCAAGGCAATCCAGGGACTCCGTCCAAGATTTTTAGCATGAAGCCACTTCAGCACTAATGCACTGAAAGCTGCATCCAATTTTTCCTGGGAAAAGGAGCTTTGCCTTCCAACAGGAGCTGTGAATCTGAACTGCCATCCTGCTGTACATTAGACCATTTTATAGCACTTGGCGTGATTTGTTCTCAGCTTTTACAGAGTACAGGCACATTTATGTACTTGGTTTCCCATTGAAAGCAATCTTGAGGGTGCCAAAATCCCCTCTCCAGCTAGTCTGAGGGGCTAAAATACTTATTGATGTAAAAAATAGGCTAATTCTAGTGTGAAAATTCAGCAATCTCCAAAACGAGCTGGCTAAAAATGACATACACAAGCTTTGCACTTGGTTTACAGATCTCTTCAAACACATCTGAAATAAATCCATGTATCTGAGAAGGTAGTTAAAACACTGGAGGCCAGCATAAGAAAAATTGAGTCATGTACCAGGATGGGGAAAATGTTTATTTTAACAAAGAGTAACATATCTCTTTGATTAAAACAGAGCCATCAGGGGCCAAACCTTATTGCTGCTGCCTGCACATAACTTCAGTACTGGGAGGGGGATTTCAATCCAGTGGAGCCTCAGAACACCCCTGCAGACTGGGGACCAGTCCTCACCCTGCCCAGGGATGCAGCCCCATCTCTGCTTTACTCCAACAGGGGCTAACCACAACAGCAGTGTCCTTCCTTCCCTCCACACCTTTCCATCTCTCCATCATTTCCTAGGATCACAAACAGATTTGCAGAGCTTCAGAGTGATCTCACTGCCTCAAGGCACCAAAGGAACATGACTGACTTGTTGCAGTTCCTTTCCACTTGGGGCAAACTCCACTTAAACCAGCCCCTGTTGCCCCAGACTTCAACACTCTACAAATGGCATCCTCCAGTAAACGTGGCACACCTGAAACTCCAAGGCTTTTACAGCAGAAATGGAAAACCTATGACAAAACAAAGCTGCATGCAGTGTTTGACATCTCACTTGGTGGCCAGCTGAGGCTCCAGAGCCACTCCTCTGCTCTCCTGAAGAACAGTGGTTGCTCACTTTAGCACCTCTGCCCAACCTGCTACCTTCCCAGGCAGCAGTGCTCTGGGAGCAAGGGGCCAGCTGTGGGATAGCCTGGCCCATTGGAGGAGGCTGGCTCTTTGTTGGGCCAGACTGAGAGCCAGGCATGTCCCCTGAGAGTCCTGGGTGCTCCAGGCAGCGTGCTCCCTGCACAGCTCAGTGCTTCCCACTGGGAGGAACAACCTAGTGCTGCTATCAGGATGTGCCCTGTGTGAAAGGGTGCCTTGCGGGTCTCCTAAAGGCAGCTTTAATTTTAGTTATGAATAGTGCAATGTTGAATAGGCAGCGACATGAAACAGAAGCACAGTGGGGGTGTTAAAGGGTGGTAATAACATGGCTGTCATGAACTGCTGTTGTTGGGAACAGGCTGTGCTGCCTCCTTTTAGCTGTGAAAATGTGCACTTGCAGAGGAGCTGGGGCAAAGGGAGGACAGGTTGTGTGGGAGGGGAAGGAGCACCCCAAGGCCTGGCTGCTGCCCTCCTTGCCTGGTGGGCTGCAGGTGATGAGCTGCTCCCCTTGGCAGAGACCCGTGGAACTGCCCCATGGTGGATCTGGGAATGCTGGAGAAAGGGGCAAAGCTCACAGAGGGCTGGGGAGGCTGCATGGGGTTCAGTGGTAAGTGATGGCATCCCCTTCCTTCATCCCACTGATACTCTTGAATCCTGCTGCCTTCAGCATGGGACCAACTCAATGAATATTTCCTGAGACACTGCTTGTCCTTCTGGGTTTTTTTTAATACATACATTACTCTTTGTCAGGAACATCTCTCCTTAGTCCTCTGGTGCCTCAGATTTCCATAGGCTGCTCCTAAACCCCATTTTTGGTGTATACTCTGTCTGTTGATGATCTCCATCTCTCTCTGCTCCCTGCTGTGGTGCTCAGCCCACTCCTCTTCCAGCCTAGACCTGCTCTTGTTGAGGCTTTGACCTCTCTTTCCCAGAGCAACATTTATTCTGGGCTCTGGGAAAGCCCTGACAAATGCAGGAACACCTTGAAATCTGCTCTGCTGCAAGGTTTGCTGTGACCATGAAGAACAGACCTTCAAAAGCTGCATCTTCAAACACTTGTGGGCAAAATCTGTCACAGTCCTTGGTGTGACCATGGAGAAGATGCACAGCCTGACTTGCCCAGTGTGCTGGTGCTGAATGGTGCCACAGAGAGGGGGGGCAGGTTTTCTAACCAGTGTTCTTCCCTGGGTGCAAATTATCAGTGGGGTAGGCCATATCTAGAGAAACCACCTGCAGAAGCTTCTGGAAGGACTTGGATCTCTGATGCTGATTTTGGACTACTTAAGACAATGGTTTTATTCATGGAAGAGGGAAACCTGGTTCTTCCTAAGCTGGAGGTGGGAGTGTCCAGCCTCATTTGAACTACAAGAGGGATAGAGGATGGAATAAGTACAAGCACTGACGTAAGAGATGCGTTTCCCTTATATAGGGAATACAAAGCTGTAGTCTTGCTCACCTATAGGCTGTAGTGCATGTTATTTCTGGAGATGAATAATATGCTAATTTAACAATTTAGTTTGGTAATCTAATAATCCTGCCTTCTTTTCTTAACGTCACAGCTATTGTGGAGCTACACAATAAAGTAATGGAATTGCAGCTCTCCAAGCTGCAGGGTCCTGATCAGAGCTTGGATTGATACAGAGGACTGGAAAACACTTCAGTCCAAAGGTCAGCTCTGTTGGGTCAGCACAGAGCATTAGCTTGGCCCTGTGCAATTAGAGGTGTCTGTGCTGGGAGCAGATTAAACTTTCCCAAGAGGAAGCTCTGGTTGTTCAGTCCAAACTGAAGTATTAATAAAAATACCCAGCTGAGCACCAAAAAAGAAAAAAAATAAAAAAGAAAAAAAAATCCACTTTGTTTAGTTTCTCTTCAAGTTTTTGGAATGTTTTTCAAGATTTTACCCTTTAAAACCTTGGTAAAGATGACAGGTGGATTGGCTGTGAGTGAAATTAGTGTTTGTCCCTCCCAGTGAAAGATCTCCTGCTCTTCAGAAACATATGACAGGGTGCCACCACAGACCTGGCCAGGTCTGGACTGCAGCAGGGAGCTGGCACACCTGCAGAATGCCACGTGGATCCCAATTTTCACATGCTTTTGCTGTCTGCAAGCCACAGCCAACCATTTCTGTGTGGTCCCAGGGCATCTTGGCTTTACTGTGGCCAGAACCACTTCAGCTTCAACATTCAAACCAAACTGCAGGATGAGCCCAAGCAGCTTCAGGCAGCAGTTCCCATCACAGGTGAAGCAGGCTCTGTGCAGGATACAGGAAAAGGCTTCCCAGGGCACCAGGAACATAATGTAATGACTGGGGCTGCTCATGACTGCAGACCAAAAGCTCAGGATGAGAACAAGCTGCTGTGTCCCAAGCTCAGGGGCACCAGCAGTCTCTAGAACACTGTGTGCTGCTCCTATTTCTTCTGTACTTGTAAGAAAAACAATTCCCTTCAAAAGAGATTGTTCCTAACCTGCCCCCTCCTGCAGGGCATACAGGGCTTAATGCCTGCAAACGTGCAAATGCCTGCTGCTGCCTCCCATGACAATCCATCCATGGACACAGGTACCCCTCAGCCTCTTCAGGTTTTTGGTACCCCATTTATTTGTGCCACATATTAAACAGCTGCTTTTCAACATCTGAAGTGTCACCTGCTCTTTAAGCCATTCCTCAAATCAGTAATTCCCTTGTAATTTGAGTTTTAAAAACAGCCCTCCCAGAAAAACACTACACACAGTGATGGAAATGGAGTTTCTGGAAACACCTCTGCAGTGCCATCTGCTTGACTTCGGCTCTAGTTCCATAGTAGCAAGATCCAATTTTGGAGGTGGCATGTGAAGTGCAAGGTGATTTTTCAACCAACAATAGCTGGGGAGAACCACCTTCTGTGAACCTGAGTGCTTGGCATCCCCTGGCAGCAGAGATGGACAGCACTGGTGGCAGGAGACAGCAACAGGGGACACAGAGGCATCTGTTATGTAAAGCTGGTTGAAGATTTTGTGCTTTTTTTTGTCTCTGTGTAAAGAAAAACTGAGTAAGAAGGAAAACCCAGTATTTGTGGTGTTTTCCCAGCCATTTAATTCAGGAAATTTAAGTCTGTGGCTGTCAATGGCTTTTCACTAAGGGATTCCATTGCATTTCATTGACTTGCCAATGGCACAAACCAACTGTGTCCATGTTCCCATGGATCACCCCAGCTGACTGAGCAGCCCAGCCTGCTCTCCCAGCCATGTTTTCCCTGTTCCCTGTGTTTCTCCAGGTAACTGCAGGGTAGCACTCTTTTATCTCAGCTCACAGCACAGCACAGCTGACCAGGCTGCCCCACATGCCCCCATTCCTCTGCAGACACAATGGCCCAGGATGAGATCCCACCATGGATCTCTCTGGGCACCTCAGCAGAGGGTATCCAATGGGGCTCTCACCTCTGTCCCCCCCACCTGCTCCACAACTCTCTGCTGGTAGGAAGGAGCCTGAACACAAACTGACCAGGTTCATCTGTGCACCAACCCTAACACCCCAAAATCCAGTAGAAATCTGGGGACTTCTGAGGTCCAGTCCCAATGCTTGTAATGGCTGAACATTCCCATAATGAGCCAGGATTTACATCCAGTCACCTTGAACCACTTGCTAAGAAAGCCATCCTTACAATCCTTCCACTGCCTCCCTCTTTGAGTTTTTCCAGTCCTGCAAACACTTGGATCAGCACAGATCTAACCCCCTTGATTCCTGCCCACGTGGAAAGGCTGACTGGCACCTGAGCCCATTCATACATTCAGGCTTCACCCATTCATCAATCTCGAGTTGACTCCAAGTCCCTGTCTCAGGGTGGTAGAAGTAACAAGAACAAGCTGATAAAGGTACTTATATTTTATGGGGCTTAGGAGAAAATGCCACAGCTGCCAGAAAGTCTCACATATATCTCTTGAGTGACTGAGGTCATAGTGTGAGGAAAATGAGTGTAAGAATGACATAAATAACCCCAGCTCTTGTGCTGTGGAGGGCTGAGGTGCTCTCTTAATCCCAATGACTTTGTAACTCAAGATACTGCAGACCCTGTGTTGCACATTTTCCATCTATGTCAGCTCAAATATCAATTTTAGACCTCACATCCTCCAAGGCAGATGGACATCACACTGCCTTTCATCCAGGGCTGCCTCCAGGGTTTTTGTCTGCCCTGAGCAGCCTTGACAACTTATTGTCCATCCCATCCACCCCGAGTCACTTACTGTCAGGAGTCAATAAACGTTTTGCAGTGCCTGTGTTCTACTGATTTACTCCAGCCATGCCTAGAGCAATCCTCTGTGATACACATACTAATCTGGTGCACAGGGAGGCATCAAAGCTTTTATGCTGTCCGATGTTTCAAGTAAGTCAGGTATTGAGTAGCAAAATTTCAGAACTGCCTATTGGAAAAGGGAGGCTGATGAATGACATGTAGACCCCTTCATCCTTGTATTTGCTCTGTGCCTGTGACATGTGCACTCGCTGCTTTGTCTGGGATAAAGCTGGGATTTTTGACTCTGCTGCAGAACAGCCCCTCTGTGGCTCACCCTCTAAGCCAGCCTTGCGGGTTGGGATCAACAGCGTCGATCAGCAGATTAAACTCCACTGCTTCTACACCTTCTCCATTTCCAAATCTCCTCTCTCAAGCAGGAATTTCCTACCCTTGCACTGGCAAGGAAAAGCTTTGCTATGAAGCAGTAAGGCAGCCAGGTCACTGCCTTTCCCTGCCTTCCCTGCAAAACCGACCTGATGCCACCACTGGGGCACCCTTGTGTGGCAAAGGACACCCAGGGCTCCTCACTGGTCCTAAACACAGATACTGGGGTACAAGGGCTCCTCTGGGAAAGGAGTGAGCCCTAAAAGACCCCACAAACCAGAAGACTCTCCCCAGCCCCACATACAACCCCCCATCCAGCCTTGCCACAAGGCAGAACAGCAAAGAGGGGCTTTAGCCAGGGATTTGAAAGCAGAGAGAAGAGAAGGACGACTTGGGATTAGCAGGGGAAGGTTAAGCCAGTACCAGGGACTGCATGGGAACAGTACAGGCTTAGGAATGAGTGGGAAGAAGCCAGAAAGGACCAAGTGTTCCTGCCACCTTCAGCACTTGGGGGACATGAGGGACAAGCCCAGCACTGGCACAGCATGTCACTGCTTGGCAATTCTGGGCCTGCAGCCACTGCCTGATGTGGTTATCAATGCAGGAGGGCTCTCCAGCCATTAAGGCCCTACTTAGAGAGCAATAACATGTACAGACACAAATCGATGCTGTACAGTTTGAAGGAACCGACTGAAGGCTATAGATTTTACTCACTGTTACTTGCAAAGTGAAACAAAGCAGACAAAAAAGCTCTCAAAGCAGCCCAAAAAGCTGCCTGCAGGAACGTGGGCAGCTCACGAAGGCTGCCTGCAGCTTTGCAGTGAGAACACATATGGGCAGGGGGTGATGGCCTTTTATTCCACTGGATAAAGATCTTAGTGGAAATCTGAAAAGCTCGGCGTGAGACCTCATCCACAGCTAATCCACACGGACTGTGCCATGCTGCAGGCACGCCAGGAAGGAACCAAGGCCAGGCACTGCACTGAGTCATGCCATAAACCTGCAATTTCAGCTGTACTAAGAGAAAGAAATTGGTAAGATACAGCTTTAGAAGCATCACTCTGGACCAGCTGCATCCTGCTCCTACCTAAAGGCAGCTCAGGCCACCCAGAAATCCCATTCCCTACAGCCAGGACAACATGCCACTCCTCTGGCCACCACAGGCTTTTAACCCTTTCCCAGTAGGACCAGTGCTTGCTAAGCACTGAAAGTTACCAATAGTTACAGGCAGATTCATATTAAAAAGGTCTTTCATATTCATATTTCCCCTCAGCAACAGCTGGCTGTCAGACAAAATGCTGGTTTGCTTATGTTGCTTGGTATTCAGGGACTGCTCACCTGTAACAGTGTGGGCAAGGGTGATTTGTAGAAGTCACCAACATGCAAGAGCAGGGAAGGACCTCCCTGCACTTTTCCAGGGGCAAAAACCCCAATCTGTCGTTTGCCCAATCCTTCAAACACCCACAGTCAGGGGTAAGTTTTGGTATACACTTAACAGGGTGTATAAATCTTCTTTACATGGAGCCTTGATTGAGTTAATGCAGATTTTAAAGTGCACTGTGGAGTCTTAAACTCCAAGAAAGGACAGAAAGCACAGCCAGTGATGTGTGGTGTGAGACAGTTTCCTGGGATGCAAGGCCAAGGCCAAGCCAAGCAGCTGGATGCTATTCCTGGATCCCCACCAAGTGCTCTCAGCCTTGGGTGAGACTCTGGGCTCTTTGCTGCTCAGTGCTATCCCCCAGTAAAATGGGCAAAATAATACTACAGTTACCCCAGAAAGATGATGCAGTGGGTGATGCCATATTACAAAAAGCCTCCAAAGCCTTGCCTAAGTGTAGAGACATGTTAGAGAATATCAGGAGTTGTTCCTCACACAGCCATACTCTGCATTCCCACCTTCAAACAACAGCGGTCTATAAATTCTTAATTATTTTTTTTCTAGAGTAAAGGGCTTTTGTTTTCCCAGAAGACTTAACAAGAGAAAAAAAGTCAACAAAATTTCTTTACATTTTTAATTCAAATGCTTCTACACAGCATTTCCACAAGACTGCTTAAAAAGTGCACTAGAAATTGTAATTAAAAGCTGATCTGCTTCACGAGATGACTCAGGCTTCTGCAGCTTCAACCTTGGCCTCAGCCAGCTCTGCCAGTGCAGCACTGACTGTTTCCAATCAGCACACAGTGAGCCGCCAGCATTTATGAGAGAACAGAGTTTCCTTCAATGTGAAGGGTAAAAAAAAATTCAGTTACTATCACCCATTTCTGACCAGCATCAGAGGAGAAACAAGCAGCCTGTGAGAGCAAAAGATCAACCCCTTCTCTAAAGCCCATAAAAACAACACAAAGCCCATGGACAGATGTGTTTTTCTGCACAAATACCATCATAATGTAACCTGCCCCTTTGCCTTTGGAGCAGAAAACTGATTTATCACATCGCCTGATATTTCTCATCCCTCCCACAGCTGTAGCTCAACAGGACACACTGGCTGCAGAAATATCACCCTGGGATTTAGTTTCTAATATTTCCAAGGACATCATATTTCCCAGAGGGAGCTACAGGATGTGCTTGGCTCTTCTTTTGTTGTTGTTGTTGTTTCAGTAATCACAGAATCGTTTAGGTTGGAAAAGACCTTTAAGATCAACGAGTCCAACTGTAAACCTTACACTGCCAAGTCCAGCACTAAACCACATCCCTGAGCACCACATCTACTCATCTTTGAAATCCCTCCAGGGGTGGTGACTCAACTGCTTCCTTAGGCAGCTTGTTCCAGTGCCTGACAACTCTTTCTGTGAAGAAATTTTTCCTAACAGCCAATCTAAACTTCCCCTGGTGCAACTTGAAGCCATTTCCTCTTGTCCCAACGATGCAGGTGATGGGCTGAGATGAGGCAGAGATGTCTTAGTGTTCCTCACATTCTGCAAGAGGTGAACGTGGGGGACTCCTGGGTGGGAGGAGAAGGCAGCTGGGAGACTCCCAGAGGATAATGAAATGCCAAGGCTGCATTCACTCAGACAGGAGCAGCACTGTGAGAAGCAGAGGATGTTTACAGCAAAGGCACCAGGAGGCCATGAACTTAAAACCTTTGGATGTGCCTCTACTTTGGGTTATTCTTCTCCTGGGTGCATGTTTACCACCTGGGTCCTCTCCAGAGATGAAAGATGTTCTTCACTTCATAAAAGCACACACAGATCCCTTTGAACAGAAAAGCTCCTCAGGAGAAGAGCTTATTTTGTATCACAAAGGGAAGTCCTGGCTGAACAGGAACACACATTACTAACATGGAAAGGGCAGCCCAGGGAAATGGGTGGAAGATTTCTGTCACAAGTACTGCAGAGCTGCACCCAGAGCCAGACCCAAGGGACACTCGAGCACCAGATTTGAGAGAGAAAACCTGTGCTCAGGGTGTGGTAGAGAAGAACCCTGCTCCCCTGAAGCCTGTCTGCCATTTGGTCAGTCACACAAAAATGGAAGATTAGACAGTGGCACAAATGTGACACCTGTTTTGCTCCCTCTCAATGCCCAACTTGTCTCCATTCAGATCATCACCCTCTAGAACCAAGACACCAGGAGCAAGACTTCCCAATCAAGTGTTCCCTGATGGAAATCAGGGTAACAGCAAACAGAGAGCCCATGGGATGCAGAGACCAGTCACCCAGCTGAGCACTGGGTATTTACACATCTCCCTCAGACCCAAAGTTCTTGGGTCAGTAAAGATTAGATGAACACCACTGCAACACTTAGGGCCACTTTGTGTGGCTGATGTAGCAGTTCCCTCCCCTACAGATGTTTACAGTGTCAGTACCACTGTCCTTACACAAAACACATTCAAAGTCCCTCCAGCAGAGATGTAAGTGCTCCTCAGCACTTGGCTTGGGACCCACCCATCAGTCTGGCTCTCAAACCTCCCCTCTCCCCTTCCCACTGTTTGGGGATTTAAAAGTTACATGAGCCAGCTCTCATAAATGAAACAGGAAGTGTGGAGAGACATCTTTTTACTGGGAAAAATCACACCTGGACAGACCTTCCCCCTAATTCAGACTCTCCTTTCCAGCACCCTGCTCCTGCCTTTCACTTGAGCAGGTTTGCTGACCCCAGCATAACTTCTCTAGATGTTGCCTCCAACCAAGCTCACTCTAGAAAGCCTGCAAGGCCACTAAAAACCATCCTGGCTATTTAGCTGCAAGTGAATAATTGTGATTAATGCCCACATGGTGATGTGATTGAGAAGTCACTGGCAGCAGCATCAGGACTGCACAGGAGGTGACTGCAGAAGCCAAAACTCAACCTTGCTGCCTACAAGCCATGAGCCCCCAGTGCTTCAAACAAAGGAGGAATATGAGTAATTTCAGACAAAAGAATGAGACATCACCAAAACTTCTGACACAAATATTTCAACTGGATTAGGTACCTGTACTGCAAATCTCTTTCTTTTTTCTATTCTTCTTTTTTAAGCTTTTAACATTTTTTTTCCTTCCTCCAGATTTCCAAATTCCTACCTGTCTCTGAAAGAGCTGAGCTGAAGTATTCCCTGAAGGCTGCTGTTCCCAGTACTTTCCAGATCAAGAAGAACCAGAGAATTCAATAAATCTTGTTTCTTTTCATGCACAAGCACCCTTATAAATTTCTGTTGCAGTACCTTTCCTTGTCTTCTCAGGCTGTCAAAGCATTTATGTGCTGGACCAGGAAGAAATGGAACCCAGCAAACAAAACCTACCCTGAAGATAAATGTAAATGTAGAGGGGATAAACTGCCTTGGTGTAGATGTAAAGCCATGCAAGGAGATCAGTCACCACTAGGTGACCTGAATGATGGCCAAGCCAAGCTGTCCCCTGACAGCAAGTTGGGTTTTGTGGTCATGGAGGATAGTTGTTATGAGTGAGAGATTTCAGCAGCACTTGCAGCCTGGGAAAAGCTCCTTACACCTGCTCAGGATATGCCATCTGTAGCAGCCTATTAATATGCTCTGAAACCATGGTCACTTCCCTCCTGAAAGGGCTTATGCTGATGAAAAATAAAAGTAATTCTCTGTCTTAAATGCTGATGGGGGAAGAGTCTTTTGAAAGGGCTCATAAAACCTGCCTGAACTATCAGTAATGCACAATGTTGTGATTTAGCACAAAGGTGTCCCATTTCTGTGAAAACATAAGGCAGAAAGAAGAAGTGAAAAACACCCTAAGTGACAATAGAAAAACAGATCTTGGTCTTCCCCTTAAATTCCTGGACAGCTTGAAATCCCTTTGAGGAAATCTCAAATCATTTCCTCTTTCTGAAAGCTCATTAAACAGGTCAAAAAATATACCTGTCTTTCCAAAACAAGCATTCTGTTTCCCTGAATGATTTTACACAAATTAGATTACCCAGCACTTGCTCTTCTTCTTTGAGCCCAAAACCACTTGAAATAAAAACACTTAGGGAAAATCTCCCAACATACAGCAAACCTGGTCCTGGATGACAAGAGGCTGCCAATGTGGTAAATTGCTGTTGAACAACTGAGTGGATAAAGCAGATTTCCAGGAGATGGGTGGTACATGGCAGTTTCCTGGCTCATGTGGCACCTGGAAATGCTCTGCTGAGCTGGGGGCAGGTCCCAGGAGTGAAGGGGTGGGAGGTGCCAACACCTCTCACTCTGCAAATGCTGTGGTTCCAAGGAAGGAAAATAGAAGTGAAACAAAGCCTAGTGGAGCAGGTGGCAGGAAGAGCAGTCATTTCTCTTTTTCTCCCCAAACCCATTATTTACAGTAAAGTATAAACCCAAGTGTCCCTAAAAATACAAGTTCAGGTTTTCTGTGGCATCATCTGATAGCAGCTTATCTGAAGCTTTCCAAGTCCTATGAGCCCCTACTGCCTCCTCACTGCCTTCTTCCTCTTACCCCTTCATTTTCAGTCTTCCCATTTCCTCTGTTTCTCTTATCCTGCTTTTTCCTGTTTCATTTCCACTACAGTCCTGGTAAGGATGGCAAGGCATCCAACTGACACCAGGTATCCCCCCAGTACCTGGCATCCATCTGAAAAGGAAATTGGAGGACTTGGTAAAAAGCCACTGACCCCACAGTTTCATCTCGAGAAGGGTGTAGGGACAGGGCTGATGGGAGGGTTTCTCCTTCCCCCACCCATTCTTCTCTGACTGTGGCACCTGGACACAACATAAATTAGAGCTAAAAGCACCTAAAAGCATGGAAAATGAAACAGGCTAATTCAGAAAAGCACAAGTACATCTAATTTAGTTACTGGGAAATGAATAAATGGTAATTTCAAGGCTGCAAAATTGTTCCATCCTGTAAAAGAATATAAATACTTTTAAGAAAGGGCAAAAAAAGGTGGGAAGGTGGGCTAAGAACATTATTTATGTAATTACTTTTTCTAAGACCTGGCTATGCTGTCACACCAGTATTTAGCATTTCCCCCCTCTCATCATATAGGCAAATGTAAAGATTCACATTTCCCAGGTAACTCACTTTTTTACTGCAGTCTTAAGGTTGTGTTTCTGCAGGAATAAAGGCAGTGAGCTTTCCAGGGACTATTCCACCCTCTATTCCTACTGATGTCTGCACTGTGGCACTCCTGGCTCTGCTTTCAGACAGGCTCAACCATCTCCCACCCATCCCAAAACCAGTAAGACATACCCCAGCACTCAGGCACACTATTTTCTAGGCACAGCCTGGTTTTCTGGGTACAGACCACATTTGGGAATAGCTGTTGCTTTCACCAAAAACCCTCAGTGTTCACTTGCAAGCCCACTTTTCCCTCACACACAGCACTACCACGGCACAAGTGCACAACTCACCGTGCCATTCCACGCCTGCCAAACCACACTTTAACGTGCTGACCACACACATTCCTTACCTTCCAGAGCAAAACCCTCCAAGCTTAGCTTGGACTAAAACCATATCATCCCTCCTCCATTCCATCCCAGCTTCCTCAGGAGCAAGCCAGGATTCGACTCACGTGGGTGCATGCATGTGTGCACTTGGGAGCTCTAACACTATTAGCTAACTTCAAAGACATCAAAGATAATTATTTTCTACCAACTTCATGGCAACAGGCAGCTGGGTGCCAAAGGATGCTGGACACAGCCTTTCAGGAGGTTTATCCCCAACAGCTTTTAATCCTGCCGGCCCCTTTCTCCAGTCAATTATAGCAGCCTCAGTGTGCCAAAAAAGTAATGGGAGTGAGAGACTATAGGTATAAGCAGACATAATAGAATCCTAATTTAATTAGGGAAGTGCTCAATCAACCAGAGAGAGACATAAATACAAAGGAAACCAGGTTTATTAGTTCTGGTGCTTGCAGAAATGCCCATTTCATTCCTGATTACTGGGGGAGGGACAAAACAGATCAGTAGACTTAACAGCACAGTCCTCATTTGCTCTTTCAGAAAAAGTTAATTACAAAACCAACCAAAACTCAAGAGCTTCTAGAACCATGGCACTCATGATGGGCAAGTAACTGAGCTCATTATGGGGGGAGCCAGTTCTAGCTTAACTTTGGCTACAGAACACAAACTACAGCTGGACCAGCCTTATTGGAAGAAGTTTTCAACCCCAGTTCTCACATCAGATTTCAGTCAATGCTTCCCAGCAATTCTGATATCTCACTTTCCCTGGTGTAAGAGGAAAGTCAGGATCACTGGGTGTCACAATGAGGCTTTGAGAAGGAAAAGGTGAAGGCACCAACTCCCCAGGGCAGCACTGAGCCCACTCAAGCTAGAAAGCTCCATCCTTTGCTACCCCATCCTCATTTGGGGCCAGCAGGTTCAGAGTGGGTGTATGTAACATTTGTGCTTCAATGCCTCAGTGTTTAATAGTGCAAAGTGACTAACAAGGGGCTGGGGAACTATTTGGAGATTAACTAACTGATATCACATTATGAAAGAGCAGGTTGTAATTTTAGGATTAGAAATCTCCATTTTGGATGTCAATACCTTGCATGAGAAAGGGGCCAGAAGCATTGGCATGATGATGCTCTAACCCATCTACAAGGAATCAAGATGGCAAGCAAGGAACTAGCCATCCATGCCAAGAAACACCAAAAAATATAATAAATCCACTGCCAACACCACATTCTGTGCTCTCCTGTAACAACAGGTGGGCTAACATATACCTCTGGGTAGACATCCACTGGCACCATCCAGCTACAGCCACAAGATTTCAGTGCCTACCCAGCAATGGGGCAGAGTTCACACCACCATCAGATGGATCCAAGAGGAATCCTCCACCACACAGCCACCCTCACCTCTCCCTACAGCATCCAGTTACTGCTGGCAGCACTGACAGGTACCAAAAAAAATAATAATTAAATGCCAGACAAAGAAAAATATATGAGAATATATATGGGAAGCCATGTGGTGAGACTGTCTGAACATCCCATTCTGGCACTAATTCAGTAAGACAGAGACCACACAACCACACTGCTCTTCTTCCATCCCTGCCAGTTTAAATGAGGTATTTAACCATCACCAGAGGACTGTGACCTTTCTGACATCCCAAGAAGTCCCAGCTTCACTATGGCAAAGTCCTCAGTGCCCTGCATGGGTGCATCTCCATCAGCTCAGCCTTTTGTAAGCCTCCAATAAAAACCAGCAAAGCTGTAGGGGAGCAGTGGCTTACTTTTAACACTTATCATACATATATTTTTTTTCATCCATGTACACAGATATCCACTCACATATATGTATCTATTTACAATATATGCAAAGTGCTGAATCAGAAATCACGGTTTCCTATTGTTGATGTTGGCTCATCAGGATAACTCCCAGAGGAGTCAGGGATGAAGCTGGATAAAGCCATGACTGCTGAAGAAGAAAAACAGTCCCTGTGCTGCCTGCTGTATCCAAGGCACTGTCTGAAGGTACATTAAACACAATATTTATCTTACCAAGCACTTGTGGTTTTATGTTTTGAGATATTTCAACTTCCAGTTAGAAGGAATTTTGCAGGCTCATAAAAAGAAAAAAAACTCACTGTACGGTGAACATAATTTACCAATGCATTTTTCATTTGATTTGGTTTGTTTTTCCTCTTTCCTTCCTTTTTTCATCCAGTTTTTCCTTTCTCCTCACCTCTTCCAGTTTACACTACTTCAAATTTACAAAGTTTTAAACAAATAAAGCCAGACTGAAAATACACAGTCAGTCTTCAATGTTGCAGAGGTTAAAAATAGGCTTTAAACCAGCTAATGTCAGCATCAGCATGAAAGAAAGGACACCCTGACAGCTCTAATTATTACATTCTCTTGTTTTGCACTTCTGAAGAGCAGCAATTAAATCTCTGCTTGGGCTTATAAGGAAAAAGTAAAGTGCTCTGCACCTGCAAAACGGATTCTGTTCCACAGGAGGATTTCAGCTCCCCAAAGCACATTATCCAGGGCAGCCTGCAGAACAAAACCCATCCTCCCCTTTCCAGCCACCGAGGATTTTGCTGCTGGTTCACAGGGAAGAACACTAATAATGGCAACCCCTCCTCTGCTGCCTTTGCTGGATAGATTTATTTAAGAAAAAGCTCACCATTTCTGGACAAAACCACTGCAGACTCTGGATGTGCAATGCCTGAAACTGCCATATGGTGATAAGAGTAGTTTTATTCATAATCATTTTTATTGCAGTAGCCTCAGGGGACTTGAACTAGGTCACTTTCCCATCAAGGCTCACTACAAGCCGTTAAATAAGTGGTGCACACAAGGCCCTTTAAGCATCTTGTATAAACGAGCCATTCTGTTCATTAAAAAAGGAAAAGAGAAACAAGCACTGCAGTTTATGAAAACTATTTTTTGCCACTGAAAAATATAAATTCTTCGATGCTCAATAATGTCAGTGTTTGCAGCTGTTCCCTCAGCAGCATGGGGGGTCTTTTGCTTATTCCAACTACCTGTCTTAGGGACACTCACTGGTCCCAGGGATCTCTACTCTTGTTAAATCCGGCTGGGATGAGCTGGGAGGCTGGAAATCTCCCTGGCTTGGAGACAGAGGAGTCTCACTGATAACCATGCCAGTGGCAGCAGCTTCATTTCTTTGGGAAATTCAGCTAAAAAGCATATCATTGCTTTCATGCTCAATTCCAGGCTGCCACCAACTAAAGATAGTTTAAAAACCCCCAAAACCCTGTAACAAAAGAGAAGAAACCCCAATAAAACCCCAATAAACTATCTGAAAACAAAGTCAAGCCTCTCCAAGGAAAACAAACTTTAAATCTGCAGAAAAGTGCATTTTTTTTGTCCCCTAATGCAAACCAGTTTAGAGCGTCTGGGTATCCCCTCTCCGTGACGAAGGGAGGACTTGGTATGTACCAAAGGAAGGGCAGGCACCAGCTGGGACGCCAGGAGAAGAAAGGCACAGTGTTTCCATAAAGCCAGTGGAAAAAAAAAATATAGCTGGGAACATTTTTCTGGCAGAAAACATTCACTTATGGAAGCAAAGCACTGATAGCCAAGGAGAAAGCTGAGCTCGCTGAGCCAGCTCTCCCGCTCCCAGGGACACCTGCAAGTTGTCTTTTGTGGGAGCAGCCAGATGGGGACGTAAATAAGGCTGCCTGGGCTCTGTCCCCAAACCCAAGTGATCCCTAATGCCTTCCCATCAATCTCAGTGGGTTTCACATCAGCCATTGACCCAAGGATCTTGGATCTCCTTATGGAAGCAGACAAATCCCATCCATTCTGCATGGAGATGGACCAGCCTTTCCCACTCTTCCTGAATCACCGCCCCAGGAAGCCAATTTAGATCCTGCCTAACACGGTCAACAGTCTGCTGAAAATATTTTCATCATCTTTCCCCAGGCTGAGGAAAGGACTGAGCATGCCTCAGCGCTCAAGCAGCTCCTTCAGGCTGGCTAAAAACTGCCGTTCTAATAAAAGACATTACCTCTCACTACAAACCTGGGGTTCTTCTGTCCCTGGTTCAGTGAAGCTACAGCCAACATTACTTCTAAATGCTTTGCTGACCAGGTACATAAAAAAGTTTTAAATAAAAAAGCTACCTCTACTTCATATTGCTTAAATTTACTCCTAATTTTACAGATCTTGAAAACTTTTAATGCAGTTTATCAGTCTGGGAAAAAAAATGAGCTATCCCTATTAAGCTCATTGTGCAAAACAAAAATGCCATATCCCTCCTTGACTCAACCCTTGATTGCTGACCTTATAATGGAGCAAAACAATGTGATAACGTCCTTGCAAGGTACTTCATCACAGCAATAATGTCACCCAAGATAACTCAAGGGTGTGCTTCTGCTGTTTGTCTTTACCCTATAAGTCACGAGTTTATCTGCTGGTTGCAAGGGCCAAGAATAAAGGAGCGTATTTGAAGGTGCACGTCATGCAGAGCCCCGCTCACGGGAGGCCTTGCATTCCTCCTGTCACACAAACTGCTCTGCAGTTGCTGCTGGGCTGTGGCACATGGTGGGACAGGGGCAAACATCCACAGCCTGCGTGTCCTCCAGGAGCTCACACTGCCCAGCAGGATCTGGGACCTCTTCAGAGCATCACACGCCCTTGGAAAGCTGAACAGGATCACTTACCAGCTCATGAAGCAACTCAAGAGTTTAACTCATGACACTGGGGAAGTACAGATGAAAAAAAGCCTAACGCCATTAATGTTAGAGCCAGCAGCTCTGCCTGTCCTTGCACCAGGACTCTGGCATTTTCCACTGCCTCCAGAGGGCTGTGTGCCTGACAGCATGCCATGAGCACCAGTGCAAACAGGGCTGCCATGATTTGTCCCACAAAGTACCTTGGTCTTTCTTAGCACTAGTATTAAAAATCTAGTGCTTAAATTTTTCTGGGTGCAAAACACCTGCTTTATTTTTAAAGCCTAATGTTTATCCTGGCAGATTTCCTCCAACAGTCGTGTAATAGATTTCATACCTTATGGAGGTGTTACAGAAGTCTTACTGACTCTAAGCAACACCACTTATCAATTCCAGGTAGATTGCTCCTGTCGACACAGGGATAGAAGTTAAAGTGAGTCCTGAAAGATGTTCTTTTTTTGGCAGGTCTTATGAGCCAGCTCAGCACATTCCCATCTCCTGCTTCGTCTAAAAATAATGAACCTTTCGAAGTGAGCAGAGGGGATGATGTGTGCTGTGCTCAGGCATGCAGTGTGCCCAGCCAGCCCTGCTGCTCCCACCTCCAGCCCTGCCTGGGAAGCACCAGTGCCTTGAACCAGGAATGGTGTCCAGCCAGTGCTGCCAGAAAAAGGTCATGGTGCTCAGTGATGTTCCCTTGGCTTCCCAGTGATTAGCCATTGTACACAGGCAAACAGAACGTGCACCACATCCTGGTACTGATGGTGCAGAAACCAGACATTAATCTGGCCTGTTGGTGGGGATGTCACCTGGTCACCCACTTCACAAGTAGGGATGGTCAGAAAGTAGCAGAGCTAAACCAAGACTTGCTCAGCTCAGCCAGCTCCTCACACCTGCTGACTCCACAAACAAAAACAGCATCCTTTTTTGAATATGCAAGGGTATGGGTTGGAAGAGACCTCCATCTGGTCCAAGCCCATGGCAGGGCCACCACAGATCATGACCACCCAGGTGCTGGAGCTGACCCACAGGAGAGAGCAGGGCCGCAGCACAGAAATGCTGGTGCATTCTCCATCAGCCACCATGGTGACCCTCCACTACCTCCTCCAGGTCGACAGCATGCCTCAGTAACTAGCTGTAAATTCAGACTTTCAACAAAGCCAAGAGCTATCAAATTTTAATGCTCTATTAATGGCACAGCTCTATCTGAATTCCAGGAGGCATTCTACAGCTAGTAAACCTAATCTTCTACCCACGACTTTTCAATTTGCTGCTGTGATATAGGTGCATTCTGCTCCTCTGAACAGCAAGAATGAGATTGCTCTCTCCTTCTGTGTGATATAAGAGCACCCGTCCCACTTACAGTCCCTTCTGCCCATCTATTTCTGCAAAGACACCACTGAACACACTCTGGGATTCTCCTGTAACAGGGTGTGAGAACACAGTGGTTCGTGAGAGCAATTTTTTCATTACAGTCATTTGCTCCCTGACTCCTAAGCCATTTAGTGTAGATGCACAGTATTCACAAGAGAACATGGTCTCAATCTTGCAGGAGATTCTTATTTGAACTTTAATCCCAGGACTGATGCCATTTATTCACAAGGCATCAAGAAGAAAATAGATATTAAGTGATTAAGAAGAGCAGACTTCAGAGAGAGCTTTGCTCCTTGCACAGGCAACAGCAATATGCAAGGTCCACCACCAGGCCCTTCTGTGATGGTCACATCAGAGAGGTCCCTCACTCATCTCTTCACATCACTGCTGCCTTTTTGTTCTCAGAGACCCCATCTCTGGCTGTTCTCAAAGCAGGCAGGAAAAGCAGAGCTGACTGGGTAAAATGCTGTTTATTTAGGTGGCACAACTGAACCCTCACGCTATGCTGAGCTCAGCTGACCTGACACATCAAAGCCTCTGACTGCTTTCCTAGCACTGACAGCACTTGCAGAAGCACCAGGACCTACAACACCACTAACAACTCCACAGTCACAGATGAGAAGGGAAAATACACCACAAAAAGTGATGCTTACCAAAGAGGAGGTTTCTGGCACAACAGAGAACTAAACTGCTGTGATGGTGGCCCCTGAGGTGACCATCATGGACCAAAAGGGACCACTTTGCCAGTAAAAGAAGAGCAGGGTAGGTAACAGCCAAGGCTTTTTGGGTGACACATTATCTGGCCACAGCAACTCACCCACAGGTTGGGGTCAGAGTATGGTACCACTGGGCTCTGCTGCTCACTGGAAAAAAGGGACCACAAGTCCTGCTCCTCCTACAGCAAGCTCATCCCACTGCATATACTCCTTCTAGAAAGTAACATGCCTTTGGACATTTGGGAGATGAAGGAGCAACAGAATTCAGTCATTCCTCCCAACAGAGCGAATATGTTTTAAGGAAACAGCCAAAAAAGCAAAGGGGGGTGAGGGGAGGGAAAGTAACTGTCTCATAGTTTAGTCTTTAATTAAAAGGGTTGAGCAGAATGCTCCAAATACCACATGGGTATAATTTAGAGAGCAGTTTGTAAGATGAGTTTTCATCTTCAGCATGGGCATTCATGTATTGACAACAAATAAAATTTTTATATTATTTCCATGAACAGCAGCCTTTGTAAAAATCCCAGCTTTTTCATGGTGGCACAGCCGAGGTTCATATCAAACTGTCTGTACAGAAGTTGTTCTGTGAAGATCAAAACAAGGTCCTAGGTATTTGGTAAAAAAAACCCAGCACCCTTCAAAGCCACTCTGAAAAAGGACTCTCATTTTCTTACAGTAAGAAGCCTGTGATGCAGACAGGTATGGATTGAGCAGGATCTGCCCTGGGGGGACACATATGCCACAAACTGGAGGGCACAGGGAGACCTCTGACCCCACTTGCTCCACTTCTTTTAAAACCAGCAGGAAGTTTTTCTATCCTCACCAGTATATTTTAAAGGGTGCTTCTTGGATCACCTCTACCTAAATTCAACTCTCAGCTGCTCATATTCTCCCGTGCTCTCCCTGTGGGGCCCCAGCATTACTGAGCAGTGTGGTCCCTAACAGAGTAATAGATGTTGTAGTAAGTGCAGCATCTGTACCAGATCACGGTGTTTTATCACAGCAACCCACCCTTTCCTTTATGGGACCATTCACTCAAGAGCACAAGGCTGCTCCTGTAACCAAGTGTATTCCCAAACAACAAACTACCATGCTTCCCAGATTTTAAAACCTGCTCCCGTGGTGGGGCACATGCCATAAATTCATGGAATCGAGAGCAGCCTCTGGTGCCTCACAGGAACAGTACCCTCGCCAGCCCCAACCCTTCCATGCACTGCCAAAAACAGGTTCAGGACTGAATCTTCTCCATGAGGGATGTGATCTCTGCCAGTGCTACAGGGATGCAGAGCCAGTGCCAGCACCCAGAGTGGTCACAGCCCCATGAAGGCTGTGAAGCTCCTCCTCAGGCACAGGCACATCTGCCTGCACAGATCCATGCCTGTGGAACCCTCCTGCAGCAGAGGACCTGGATCCCCCATGACCCCTCTCTTAACCCATGGACTACACCAAGCCCCCCCAGAGCTTCACCAGGCTGACAAGCCCATTCAGCATTCCCTAGGGAGTCAGAAGGACTGGCTATAAAATGAGGTTTTGGCATCAGTTACCAAGAACTGTAACAAAGTGAGCAATGTCCCTGTGGGGCTGATGGTTCAGAAAGGTCAACAGCCCTGATCATACCAAAACCACGTCACACAGCAGAAACATTCAGCTCTTCAAGCCTAGTCCTGTGCTTTGACCACATACATCTGATCCTTTTCAGGCTCTAGCCCACTGGGCGTTATCTGACTAATCCTGCAGCAAGGAAACCCAAAAAAGTTCCTCTTTCCACAAAGTTTCTCATCACCACAGCTCAATGACTTACACAGCAAAAAAAAGTCACAAGGAGTCACTGTTGAAAGCCCTTTCAGGGAGATGCCAAATTAATTACCAAAGCACCACAGAGTTCAAAGTCATTCCAAATGTATCAACATGGCGAGAGATGAGTCATCTCAGGAAATGCCAGGAGCTCCTCTGTCACCAGCCACAAGGCAAGGCCAATTTTTGCTCCTGACAGGAAGAAAAATTCTGTATAATCCGAAATGGATCACATCAGTCACTGGACAGGAGGTAGCAGAACATTAAGATGGCCCACTGAAATCTGTTCGTGTCACTGAAAAAGAAGTGGAGCTGTTTTTCAATGTGCTGCTGTGCAGGAGAAGCATCCTACTTCCTTCCACATCACTGCTTCAGAGAGCGCACAAAGAATGCTCCTCCAAGAGTAAATTATTTAGGCAGTCATCTCAGCAAGTTATTTCTGCTCATTTCCAAGGAAAAATACGGCTCAGCCTGGGATTTAAACCAGCAGCAATGAAATGGTGCCCAGCTGACTCCAGCTCCAGAGAACAAGCAGAGGATGGACAGAGAACACCATGAAACCACCACTAACAGAGGAGGATGCAGCACACACTTAACGTGGCTTAAACACGGATGTGCAACCACAGGGCCTGCAGCTCTCCACAAAAAAACTGCTCCATCTTCACAGCCTGTGAAGGAATGAAGGAATAGACTTTCCTCCTAGAAGACAGCTGGGTTTTCCACTTTTTACGCGAATTGCTCTAATCTTGTTGTGACAGTGCAGAGCAACCAGAGGATGCTGCGAGTTAAACGCCGTCATTTGTCTGTAAGTTTTACTAGGGAACAGGGCTGCCAAATCAGACCACTGCAAAGTGAGGATGTGACAGCTGTAACTAGGGCAATTTCAGTCGGGGAAAGATATAAATAAATGAAGAAATGGCGGAAAAAAGGAAATAACAGAGAAACAATACATTACAGGAGGGAAGGGAAAAAAAGAAATGCAGCTACTAAAGACAAAAGTTGGCTATTTGTCTTTTTAATGCTCTCTTCAAACCATTCCTCATGTGCCTGATGCACAATGGTTTAAGAACAGATTGGGAGAGGCAAGAGATGAGAGAAAATTGAGGGTCAAAGTACAACACCTGCTTGCCTAATTGAAGTCTTTTTAAAAGAACCCCAGCTAGGACTTGGCCAAAGCCCCC
>VZTT01063038.1:6135-19762 GCA_013400855.1 Buphagus erythrorhynchus | reverse complement strand
ATTTTTTAATTTTATTTTTTTTTTTCCAGTGGTAGGGAGCCTGCACTAAGGTGCTGCTGGTCTTTTTACTCAAGCCATTATTTGATGTTATCTCTTATTCTGGATGCTCCCTTTTGCCTCTCTGATGGGACTGGCTGATTCTGGAGCTACTGTTGCGCAGAGCGGGAACGCACCCCGTCAGCCTTGGAGCTTCCTTCCTTAAGGTCATCTGCTGAGGCAAAACCAATAAAAGGTTATGTAGGGCTGGAGCAGGATAAGGAAAAGGAAGCTGAACAGTTTGGGAAGGTAGGAGTCTGTTCCTGTAATTTTCAAAAAAATGGTAGGAGAGATGCCAGGCTTGTAGTGCTAGAAGCAAGAAGGCAGCAGAAGTCTTCAAACAGACATGAGTGGCAAGATCTGAAATCTCTGTGCTGTTACAATAAGCGGCCTCCAAATTATCTGTGGCTCCCAAATAATCTGGAGGAAAAGAGTGGGTTGATGGTGTATTTTGCTACCAAGTTTAGATAAGTGAAGCCAAGTCACGTGTGGCATGGATTTAGTGCAGAGCCAGTTATGTAGGTAGTGCTTGGCCATCTGTTTCTGTATGTCAGGCCTTGGGTGGGTCTGTGTCAGTCTTCAGCTAAGTACACCTGTTGTAACTGAAACACCTCTTAAGTTATCTGGGCAGCGTCTAGCACCGTAGAGGTGCAATGGCATCGAGTGTAGCTGCAGCTGCAACACAAAGGAGGAGGTGTTAGCAAATAAATTTTTCTATTAGTGTAACCCCTCAGTTTTATATGTGTAAAACCTCTGATGCCCCCTTCCCTTGTCTATTTTCAGTCATCCCAGTCCTGTCTCTTCTGGGCTGCAGAGTTGCTAGAACTGCAGCAGAGGCCAGCGGGAGGCACTTGTGCTGGTATGTCACAATTGTGGTGGTCTTGACATGGTCCTGGGGAATAGAGAGCATTGAACTCAGTACACTTCTCATAGCTGTCAGTGTGTCAGAACAGCAAGACAACTTACAAACCTAGCTGGTACCTGATGCAGAGGGGCAGGTTTGGAGAGGCACTACTGGGGAGGGCGGGTTCAGAGAAGAGGCAGCAATGGGAGTGTGGAGGACTTGGGAAGATGGACTGAAAAATGGTAGTGATAGGGCAGAAGCAGTTTGAGATGAGCTCTTGTCTCTGTTCCAGAAAATTGATTTTTGTTTCGTGGGTGTCACTAGATATCCAGCTAAATACTCAGGTGATAATATGGTTTGATTTTCATATTGAATAAGATAGTATTTTGAAATTACCACATTAAAGTAGTATTTAACTACTGGCCTTCAATATTGATTTACAGTAAGAATAATTATCCAATAAAAGCAGCAATCTTAGGAGAGCCTTAAAATAAAATACCCATAATATTTCTCAAATCTTATTTTCAAAGGACTCTACACACATATGCATAGAGAGACAGGAATGCAAATTTTTCTGTCAGGTGCAAGCACATTTTGTGTAGAGTAACTGAATTTCATACTTGCTGGCAGCAGAGGGAGCTATGAAGCTTTTATTGGTAATTCAAAAAGGTCGGAGTGGATCAGTGTAAAAGAAAGAATTAAACCAAAAAGTTTGGAACAAAGTCCCAATTTAATGGGAGATCTGAGGTGCCTCATGGGGCTGGAGCAGAGCTGTGGTTATCAGGACCCAGCAATTCAGCCCCTCTTCTGCCCTGCAGTGGCCTGGAAGTAGCTGCTGCAGTTATTAAAAGGAACAATGTAAACTTCTGTCTGAGCCAAATTTTTAATCAAAGCAATGAGGAAGAACAGGATCTGTGTGTCGTATGTCAAAACAATAGCAGCGTGCATCGCCTGGTAATTAACACTCATGCATGAATCTGGAAAAGCAATTCCCAGTCAGGGTGGAGTATGTGTATTCTTTTGTAAGGCTTTTGATAATTTGTCTTGATTTTGATTAATGCTGGATCTCTATTATGGTTGGTTTTTTGCAGATGCTAATTGGATGAGTTTTTTATGTAAGTCTACGTAAACAGCAGATTAATGAGTAAAAGGTAACCAAAATCAGACCAGTATTATTCTGGCGAAGTATGATGTATACTTTTTAGATAAACCCCTGTGCCACTTTTATCTACTGAAGTGAAACTGTGCCATTAAAAATTTGTAATATTTCATCTGTTCTGGAGACTGATTCCAGAGAAACTTGTACCACTTCCGGCCAGAGCAAAATCTCTTTCTGTAGTGCACCTTGTATTGACGTCATGGTTCAACCCCAGCCAGCAGCCAGGCCCCAGGCAGCTGCTTGCTCACTCCTGCACCAGTGGGATTGGGGAGGGAATTGCAAGGGTAAACACTGGAAAACTCATGGGTTGAGATGAGGACCGATAAAGACATTTTAGTAAGGAAAGCAGAAGCCGTGTATACAAGCAAAGCAAAACAGGGAATTAATTATTCACTGTTGCCCATGGGCAGGCAGGTGTTCAGCCATCCCCAGGAGGGCAGGGCCCCATCACGTGTAACATTGACTTGGGAAGACAAACATCATCACCCTAAACATCTCCCCAGTGGGCATGATACCTGCAGTGTGGAATCTCCCTTTGGTCAGTTCAGGCCACCTGTCCCAGCTTTGCTCCCTCCCAGTTTCTTTTGTGCACCTCCTAACTGGCAGAGCATGAGACAAGAAAAAAAAGTCCTTGACTTACTGTAAACACGACTTCTCAAGAAACCGAAACATCAGTGTGTTGTCAATGCCATTCTTATTCTGAATCCAAAACACAGCACTAACAGCTACTGAGAAGAAATTATCTCAGCTGAAACAAGGACAATTGAAATTAAGGACATTTTTGTGCATCTTCTTTTTTTTTTTCCTGAGGATTTTATGAAAAAGCTAATCTGAGGAATGCCCCTAAATTATTTAATACATTATTTGTGGAAGAGGATCTCAAATAAGAACTAAAGACATGTGAGATGGAAACAAGTTATTAATTCTTGGCCAGATCCCTATGGTTTGTCCTCAAACACCTAAACAGAATGTTAATCTCATTCATACATTCGTTTTGCTCTGTAGTCATCTTGCTTTTATCACTTGGCTTCCTTTCATTTTGCGTAAGTCTAGCTGAATTACTTGGTTCTGGCTCCAGATATTAAGAGCAGGGAGAGGATAGGATATGTGATCACAGATTTTTGAAGATCTGGCCATGCTTGAGGTTAAGGTGAATAGCTGAGGGTGTTGTCTTTCTCCTCTCTGCTTCTGCACTCTCATAATAATCAAGCTAATCACTAGCTCAGAGTAAACAGAAGGGAGCTAAATGAGCAAATAAATGACTTAAACTGCTGTCTTCGTGTGACGTGGTTCTATTGTGGCATTGGTTGAGAATTTGTCTTCAACCTGACATAATATCGGGATGCTGTATTTCCTGAAAGACTTCTCAGGTTTTTTGTTTTGTTAATGAATGAATCAATGGTTTCTCAGTTGTTAGTGTATAGTAATTGAGCCAAGAATTAAAGCAAAAACCTGTTCAATCCTGTTTATGAGAATGATGTAACCTTGATAGCTTTGATCACAGTCACTGTGAGGTGACTGCTTGGGATATGTACTTCAACAGTTGGATTAGAAACAAAATCAAGAGAGGTAATGTTTTTCCTGTTTCTTTGAGAGAATCCTGCTTTCCAAACTAAGTTGTACAAGGGAATATTTCTTTTCTCTGACTAAAGGAGAAAGAGTCGGGAGTGAGTGAGTAGCTCCATGTAATAAATTCTGTTGTGAAATTGGACTAAACAATTTTTAAAAAGTTAAAATGGCATTTAACAAAAAAAACACTTTAAAAGTTATTGCTGCTTATGTTAAGGCATTAATTTGCTGTCATCTATTTCAATTTTTATTACAGAGTCCAAGACACACATTTAGATTCTTCAAAACTTTCAACAGTTCATAGTTTGAAATGGAAAAAGTCCCAAAGTAGGTGGGACAGAATTTGCAGAAGTGATCAGCAGTAGTACCATTTTAGGGGCCTGTGATATTTCCTGCTTTCTTCTTACTCAACAAGTTCAGTTCAGGGAATGTCTCATCTGAAGTTTAGGATTGTGAAGGTTCAAGATGAAGGAAAACTGAAAAACAAACCTCCCTGAGATGCCATGTAAAATTGGTAATGGAGAAGGGAGTCCCAAGACTAATGTCTCTAGCAGTGCATGCGAATGCATGAAATTTGAAAAGCTTGACCAAGGGAACAAACTGGGGAGTTTCTGTTTTGATTTCATGATGGTAAGGAAAAAAGTTTCTATCAAAGGCCTTTCATGTTGAAAAGATCAATGAAAAAATTTTGATCTGCTTCTAACAATTACTCTTGAACATTTTGTGACATCTGTGTTCTAAAATGGAGGATGCAAAGTCTGAAAGGATGTTTTATTAACATAATAATTTATAAATAAGTTTTTAATGTGGAATGACTTTCATAGTTTAACTTTCTTGTGTTTTCAGCATGTTAAAGAAGTTTTAATACATTTAATTTTGAAGTGATGCTCTTTTGCAATTTAGTGGATTTCAATTTCCATCTATATGCAAGAAGAGATACCAAAATTCCAGAGAAATAATCTATTAAGATTCATTGTTTCAATGTAACTAAAACGTATTATATAGGCATTTGAATAAATACTTGAAATACCATATACATAGACCTTAATAAATGTTGAGATATTGTATGCTTATTTAGCAAAATGAGATACATTGGTAAGAATTAATCTGTTGGAAAACTAAATCACATTTAGGAAATTGAAACGCCAAATACAGCATAAGGTCAAGATTAATTTTTAAGTTTTATTTCCAAGTCAGTGTTTCTTGTTTCACCCTTCAAATGATGATTAAAATGATATCTTACTTCAACAATCAAATCTGGAATATCTTTTAGAAGATAAGGTTTTCTATTTCTGAATTTCAGTTTTTAATGGGAAGTCTCCATAGCAACACTTGCCCAAACAATTACCTGTGTTCTTTAAAAGGGAAGGAAAAACCTCCAGCTTTGTGGAATTTATCTATTTCCAGGTTCCTGCTTACTTGTTTGAACTTTGCTGAGCTGAAGAATTCTGCAGTGCCAGGTTTTGGGTTCTACTTTTGCTGTGTTTTCTCTAGGAAATAATTAACTTCCTTGAGGGTGGACTGGGCTGTTTTCCACTCCTGTTGTCATATGTGAAATCTCTGCAGTGATCTGAATTTTTTTAATAATCCAGGGTTGACCTGCTGCCAAATGTGAAGGTGCTAAACTTAGTCTTCCTCAATGTCCGCTTATATATGAAAGATTGCAAATTCCCTTTAAATTGTTACTGACTTTGAAGAATAACAAATAAAACATGAGCTTCCAAGATGCAAAAGCTTTCACAGAAATACCAATTCTATCATAGTTTCCCATCCTGTTGCCTGTTCTTTATTGCTACATATGTCTTCACACTTACCTATAAAGGATTACATCAGGTATAGAAATGTTAATAGATATTGGCCAACCAGCTCCCATATTAATTTCTTTTGTATCAAAGGAAAATGGAAAGGTTTAAATGTGTGAAAGATTTCATAAGTGATCCCTCTGAATATGGGAAACATAGCTGATTGGTAGCTGAAGTTACAGTGTCTGGATGTCTTAAATAAGTAGATTTTGAGAGAAGTCTTAAAATACAGCTTACTCTTGCTTCTTGTAGCATTTTTTCGCTGTGATTTTCTGTTTTCTTAAGTTAATGAATTTTACTCTCACAATTGCCTGAACAAAATGAATTCTTCAGGCTGGCAGTGTTAGTGTTTATTTGAATCAGCATCTGATGGACTGAGTAAGATTTGGTTGTCACATAATTGTTTAAAATCTAATTTTTTTGGAGGAAATTGTGTGTGACATATTAAATATTATTTCTTAAATAAGTGATTCTTTCACATTTATTGTGAAAATTGTACCTTAATCTGAAAAATGGCTAAGAATTCCCAACACTTGGTGGTGTCATGGTAGGGTTGAAGGTATATAAGCACATACGTAAAAATATAAAATGCATACAAATGGTTTTTGGTTTTTTTTTTTTTTTTTTTTTTTTTTTAATTTAAAAACTGCAGTGGGTTTTTTTACTTAGTAGATAAAAGAAATCTGAATGTTAATGTTACCTCATAGGTTTATTTTATGGAAGCTTTCCATATGATGTAGGTTTGAGATATGCAGATGCCTGACTTTTTTTTTCCTTTTTTTTTTTTTCTGTGAGAGAACACCTACCAGTTATTTCCAATGCAATGAATAGACTTGCTTTATGCTGGGTTTTGCTTTATGCTGGGTTTTGCCTCTTATATATATGACAATGAGAACTTGAGCTGCAAGACATGCACTCTGTGGCTCAGCTGCTCTTGTGCAGAGGGTTTCAGCCTGGTGGCCCATGGTTGCAGGCAGTTGCCCATGGAACAGTTGCTTGGTTTGAGTTGTCTGGGCTGTGTCTGACCAGGGGCTCTCCTCTAATGTTTTAATGCCTGGGGAGCAAGGTGAGAAACTTGCTGTGATTTTCACTTGAACTTTGAACTGGAGCTCATGTTAGAAAAATCGAATTGAGTGGATATTGAAAAAACCAGGTAAGTTTTCTGGGATATTTGTTACATTTCTTTCTTTAATATCTTTTTTACTTGAATTGTTTTTCATGGTTCGTGTCACGGTGCAGCAAGGGGCTGCTGGCTCCCAGGGGCTGGGATGTGGGGAGCAGTAGAGGCTCCCTGGGGATAGCAAGGCTGGATCCCACAGCCAGAGTCTGTCCTGCTGTCCCAGCCAGGGCATGGGGCAGGCAACAGCACCAGGACAGCCCCAGCCCAGGCATCTCCAGCAGGGCCCATGGCTGGGCTGGCACGTCTGCCACCCCGGGGAGTGAAGGAGGTCCTGGGCCCCAGGCAGGGCAGGGCAGGGGAGCCCTGGGGTGGTGGGCAGGGACAGCCAGGACTGGTGACACTCTCACCATAACTCATTACTGGCAATGTGCTGACACTTTCACCGACTTTCAGCATTGCAGTAATCTTTGAAAGACAAATGCTGATGTAAAACTTGTATGCACTTACGAGAAAGCTTAGAAGGACCTATTAAAATAGGAAAGTGGTGGAGAAATCAACAGTACTACAATACTTTAAAACCATATAAAGCTTTTTTATTTTACAGATACAATGTTGTGGCTCTTGCCTGTAGCTGAATATAGTTCTCTAGAAGCTGAGACTTTATGTTGTTTTAATTGCTCCTAGGAGTATCATTAATGTTCTGAGAAATCAAAATCAGCATATACTGTAGGCAGATATGTTGTTGGTGCTTTTCATGTATCTAATGAGGGCTATATCTTATTGAACTTCTTTAATGTAACTTTTATATTCAGAAAATGCATGAAGTTCAAAAGCCACCTGATCATTTTTTATATGGTTAAAATTTATTAGGAGTTTATAACAAAAACTTGGGAACCACAAAATTTCAGTATAAAATGTCAAGCACTTTCTATTTCAACCATACTTTTACTGCATTGGCAGCACCAAATTGGTCTCTACTTCCTTTTTTTTCTCCCATTAGAAATGCAGCCCCTCCAAGAATGCAACTATTTTCAGATTTTATGCTTAATCCAGTTTGGAAGCTCGATCCCTTTCCTGATGTAAATTTAGGAACTACAGCAGAGCTAAGGAGGGGTCCACATTGGATCTTGCTCTTTTTGTATAAACAAAACACATCTTGCTGGGGATGTTTGAGACACAACCTGTTTGAAAATTCTATTGTTAAGACAGGTGACATGCACCTCAAAAATTTAGTGGAGTTCAGAAGTTTCGGGCTGTATTTTTGCAATAGTTTTAATCTATCGAAACTGGTAGGGACTGAGTTTTGAGCTCTCTCTGGCCTCTCTGATAGTGTGTGTGCAGTTATTCCATGAGCTACTTTAGCACATTAAACCAACAGAAAGTTACCCACTCTCTTGGCTGGGATTTGGCTGGGCTTCTGCTGATTTAAGGAACTGAAGCAGCAACACTTGGGGTATCAAACACAGTCAAGGGAGAGGTGTGTGGGGAGAAATGATGTTATCATTCTAATGCCAGGTGCACATGCACAGATTTAGGCTTAATCCATAATGGAACCATAGCCATGGTAAAGTTCAGTCCAAGCTGCCTTCCCTATTTCACGTTTCAGTAGATCATAGAACTCTGGCTCATTTATGTATTTTTTTTCTGTGAATGATGAAAATCTGTGTTTTCTAACTTCATGGCTTCAATAGTCCTATTTTAAATAATGGAAATTTTGTGAACCTGGAACATGCAGTGTGCACAGACCCTCATGAAGAAAAAAAAAGAAACACTTGCATGAGTCCAGATGAGATGGGTGTACAACTGAATACTCTATGTGGAATGAATGATGCTTTGCCCTCCTGTTTGGGCCCATAGAGAGGAGTATTACTATTAGTCAAGGAAGCACTTCTATACCTCAGACAGTAGAAATTAAAAGGCTGTATAAAACAGCTGAAGGGACCGAGGTTTAGTCCCAGCTCCTTTTATACATGCTGTTCACAACAGCTCTCCAACAGCTCTCCATGTGTGCTGTATGTATGTTCATATCGATCCAGAAATATCTGGATCTTGCCCAATGTATTAGAAAGAAACTATCTAGTACTCATCATCATCTTCCAGGTCTTCTCCTGCTGTTGCAGCATCCAGTGCAGCCAGAGCTGCTGCAACTTCTGCGTCTTCCTCCTCAATTCCTCCATTGACATCTTTATGGTTGGTGTGTGTGGGTGCCTGTGTGACTTTGGTAACAGCCACTGCAGTGATACCACCAGTAAAGCTCTCACTCAAACTTGCAGAGTCAGTTTTTAAAGGTTCAATACTGCTCTCTTTCACAGGCAAAGGTGGGATTACATGAAGGTCTTGGTGCTGTATTGCTGAAGCACCAGTGTTTTGGTCTGAATGTGCACAGTTGACTGAAAAGCTGTCTTTTTCAACATAGTTCCCAGTTTGATGGCCATTTTGGGGATAATCAATATCTGGCAATCTTATGGCATTGTTTTCTGTCTCCAATATTGAGTTTCCTTTGAGAAAGATGCTGTCTTCTGCAGACTGGGAGTCTGGAATACTGTTAGGCACATTGCTGGCTGCCTTGCTCTGACTGCCTGTCTCTAGGTCAGGTTCTTGTCCAGACCTATTTGATTTGGCATAAAAGTCTCTATTGCTGGCTGAAGAAGCCTCTGACTGGCTGGAAGTTCCCTTTTCACTGGTTTCTTTGACTGGGCTTGTGTTGGGGTTGAGCATGGAGTGCTGAGCACAGGAGTTGCCACCATTGACTGCAACATCAAGCTTTGCAGCACACTTCACAAGGCCATCCTGTTGAGAATCATTGCCTCTGTGATTCCAGAGAGTTTCTGTTGTACTGGTTACTGGATTTTTATTTTCTGTTTTGTTTACCTCATCCTTCTGGAGTTCATTTTTGGGTTCTTCATTTTCACTATTCTCTTTGAATTTGGATTTATTGCTGCCTTGTTCCCTGTGTTTGTAGCTGTTTACTTCATGAATGCATCCAGATGATTGTACTTCTTCTGGATCAAAGATATAGCTGGGGTAAGGAAAATTTGTAAAGGAAATGTTACTTATCATGTTAATCAATATAATTAGTAAAAAAGATTAAGCTTCATTTTTAACCTGAAGGTCTTGAGGAAGGAGTGTCACTGAACTTTACCTTGGGTCTTGAGAATGAGTGAAAATGGAATGGAAATGCTGAATATGCTGTTGCCTGCTCTCTACTGGGACTGATCATAACTAATCCCTGTAGTGAGATTCACCAGGAGCATGAGGAGGAGGTTGGAGAACTGTGTGCTGGTCATTGCTTGTTTCCAGCCTTATTTTTTATTTTCTCTGGGGAGCTGATTAGCCAATGAGTAGTCATAACATGGATTGTTAATTAATATGTACTTATATAGTTGCTAAAATATCTTCCATTTTTTCCTGGTGTTCTTCTTTCAAGTCTTTTGTCTTTTTATTTTCTGCCCTTCTGATTAATTTTCTTCCTTTTGCTCTATAGTTTCCTTGACTTATCTCTCCCAAGGTCTCTTTCTTTTCTTTATCTTTCTTTTTTTCTCTCATAGCACCATTTTCTCCCCAGTTCCCTACCTGTTCTACAGAAGTGGCCAAGAGAAGTAGTAACCCTCAAGTGGGGCTGAAATGTGGTCTTTATAAAACTAGCTAGTCCTCCTCTCTAGGGAGACTTTTAATATGGGAATTCTTCTCCCAACTAACTACATTTAACACCTATGATGGAAGCAAGGAACTGTCATTCATTTTCATTGCTTGGGAGAGAGGGAGGATCTGACATAGTGTATGCTCCTTTTTCTGTTGAATTGAGGGAAGCTCATGCTACCTAAATCAGAAAAAACTTTACTAAAGAAGAGTCTTCAATGCAACACAATTCCTTTTTTGGGGTAGGAATTATAGAAGTGGACCTTAATTACAGTGAATTTAAAGAACTTTCATAGGAAATCTATATGCCTATGCTTAAAAATGCTGTAAACTATGAGAAAACTCCAACCTTTTACAGTGGCTAATTAAAGCAACAGGTGTGGGGGAGCACAGACACATGGTTGAATGCTTTTCTTTTATTCAGTCTCAGCAACTCTTGTTCTATTGTACCTTTGTATCATTTTGCAGCACCTGCACCCCATCTGGATTTTCCTTAATCTGAAAAGAGAGAAAGGGAAGGCAAGGGGAAGACAGAGTGAATGAAGCATTATGAAATTGATATATGAGCAATTGCATTGAAAATGATGCTTATGTTTAGAAGGGTTTTGTTAGCTGAAAAGAAAGATGTCTACACAAGAATAGATGGAGTACTGTTCAAGATCTTTGTAGGTTGTTTTCTTGCATTGGCAAGAAGAATTGGTCTTTAATTGGGGAAAAATCTGGGGAAGAATTTAACAATTCTTAGATAGTGATATTCTCTCAGAATAGTTTCCTAAGCAATTTTATGGTTTGGAGAATTGTAAGTCAGTGTATTTGGTGTGGGTTGTTTCTTTGTTGTTTGATTGGGCTTTTTTTTCCATTTTTTTTCCACTTGACAACTCTTGGTAAAGTTCTCTACTGTGAATTTGCCCAGTTGTTTTTTTAAACAGTAAACTGCTAGCATCTGCCACATCCTTTACTCAGTAATTTCACAGATCAGCCTTGCCTGTTTGAAGAGTCATCTGCTTTTGTTTGACTTGAACCTTTTTTTCACTAGCAGTATTTGGTGCCTCGTAGTTCTTGTATTAGAAGAAGTAGTGACCAACATGTCCAATTGTCACCATAGTAGAGGTCCTGTACTGTCCCTTCAGTGCTCATCTATTTAAATGTTACCCCTATTGACATTGTTTTGTGCCTATGAACTGTCCTCGTGGTGTTCTCTGAGTCTTTTTGCACTTTAACATCCTATCCAAATGAAGTGTGGGAACTAAAAATTCAGAGTTCTCAAGGTGTTTGAAACCTGAAAGAAGCAGGTTTATTCTTTCCTAATATCTTCTTGTTTCCATTCACTTGACTCTGTGACACCTACGGAGCACTGAGGTGACATTTTTGCAGAACTGTCTCTTAGTCAGACACAGGCAAATTCCTGGAAAGAACATTTTGTTTTAAGCAGTATGTTGCACCTCCATTTTACTACAGTAAAATTCCAGAGTTCCACTAGAACTAGCAGACTCTCTGAGTTTTGCTGCACCATTGCCTGACCCAGTGAGATGCTAAGAACTATCTATTATATAGCTCTTATGCCGAAGGCTTTCATTATGAGAAGAAATGCTTTGCTAATTTGGACCCTTGAGAACATTCCTGTTCTGAACCTAAACTGAAGTCCCAGATATGAACATCCAAAATCCCTAAAACCCGCAATATTCTTTATGGGTGGTGGCTATCTTATTTCAAGTTAATAAGTCAGGGCAGGTTGTTTAATATGTTTTGTCCATTGTTATTCAGGCTCTTTCTTCTTCTCTTGAGATACTCTACAAACTCCCATACTTTTGCCAATGCCAAAGGACAGCAGCTCACTTCCCATGAAACAGAAATTGATGAAGCAAGCTCAGGGTATTTTCTGGAGTAATTTATTGGCAAAACATCCGAGGAAAGGAATATTAATTTATTCTTCTCAGGCATGGCCTGAACTGCACACTGGCAATTATGCTAGTAGAAATGTAAATAAAAACTCTAAAATCTGAGTACTTCTGGTGTTGGCACTGAACTAAATACCTGCTGTCAGATGTCTCATTCTTGGAGCCTCTAACGGCCTACGGTCATTCAGCAGCTGGTTTTAGCCTAGGATATAGCTGCTCATACCTATGCTTTTTGTCTTTGTGTACACATGAACTGTACTGGAGCAGAAATTTCAATCAGAGTAGCCACCTTGATGTAGCTGAGTGCTTGTTGGAATGACTTTTAAGCCAGCTGCTTTGCTTCCTTTCTCTTGGTGTTATTTCTCTCCCTGAATTGCAGTCTCCCACATCTCTGCTGACCGTGTATGTACTGTGTGTTCTCACTCCATGTACCTCATCAATCTCATAGCAGGAATTCTGATACAGGGTTTTTTGTCTGAAGAGGATTGCCCACTGAAATGCCTACACAGCCTTTGGCTTGGCTTTAAAGTTTATAGGTTTGGTGAACCCAGTTCTGATTTCTATGCAGACCAGCTCTAACAACAGATGTTGCTTCTAGCAGAGAGTGGGCACTTCAAGTCAGGGTACCTCTGCTTAGAGTTTTATCTGACAGATTTCCTACTCAGGGATTTTATTTACAAATTTTTTGATTTTTTTAAAAAGCAAAAAATATTGCTTATAGGTTTTAAGCATTGGGAAGTCCTAGTTGCTGGCCTTTTTTCTGTTGTAAAGATGTTTGTGATTGTCATAGAAGGCAATTATAAATTGAAATTACTGTTGTAGTTTTCACAAAAACCACTTTCCTGTTTATGGGTGTGTGTGTGTTGGTTTTTTAAAATTTTAATTACAGCTGCTGTTGGAATTATCTCTGCAGTTACTGCATTCCACTTTTCCACTGATTAGTTACAACTGGATCTGTCCAGTGGCATGAATAAACTATTACATATGGTAAACAGTGTATGTTGTATTATCTTATGAATTATTTTACATCCCTGAAATAGGAATATAGTATAACAATGTCACTGTCTGAACACTGGCTTTTTTTTACCCTTGCCCTTTCCTTCCATTTATGATAATCTTTCAAGTCAAGCTGGAAAATAACTCTGGGGAACAAATTGCTTTTATAGCATGAAAAAGCATGCTTTAATCCTACTTATCTATAGATACTGAGCTCTAAAGACTTATGCATTGTGTGATGTTCATAGTTGCATTAATGGATAAATAATACTAATAAGCTGCTGTCTGGAGCAGTTTGAGTCAAGCAAGTGCTACAGGCTTGAAACAAAAGAGCGTTAGAAACTTCAAGCAATGGATGATGATATGTTAACTGGTACTGAATTTAGAAACATTGCATCCTTATTAAATGTTTGTTCTGTCAGATATGCCATGCTGCTAAATTGATGGGATAATTTAAGATAAACATGACATGATGTGGAATGCTGTCTCGTAGAACACTTTGAGGGCTATTTTTCCCCTGAAAAAAGGGTGCCTGTCTAAAGTGGCAGTAAAATCCTTGGTTTT
>VZTT01063035.1:0-13199 GCA_013400855.1 Buphagus erythrorhynchus | reverse complement strand
TGCCTGGCTCCATGGGCACCACTGGAGCCTGTTCCTGGCCCAGCTGCTTGGTTGCCCTCCAGAAGTGCTAATGGCACTGGGGACAGGGTGACACCATCACCAAAATGCCTGTGGGCAACTCTTTGGAGACACAGCCGGTTTACAAACAACACAGATACCACCCAGGGAACTCCCAGTGGGATTCTGCACTGAGCTGTGGGACAGTTATTCCTCAGGGNCTGCAGGGAGCGCATCAGCCCAGTCCAGGACCACGCTCTGGCAGCTTCAAAAAGAGGTGTGGAAAATGCCACAAGAAGAAAATAACTCCGTGATGATCTCATCCTCTCCCCTCAAGCGTTACGGAGCAGTGTAAACCCTGGAAAACAAGGTCTCATCTTGCGGAGAAGTCGTTTTCTCTCTCTGCCACCCAAAGAACAGGGATCTCTCTCCTTGCTCTGCATTTCTCTCTAGAAAAAAAGCTCCTTTGCCACTGCCTAGTCCCGGGCTGGGCCACTCAAGTCATCCCAATTCCCCATCCTTCAGCCCCCGGCAGCTCCCGCTCTCCTCCTGCCGGCTGCGCTCGCAGCAGTCACTGCCGATCCCCGGCGCTGAACTCGCTCAATTACGAGCTGTGCCCCGGAATAAATCCTGGTTCTGCTTTGCCAAGTGACACTAATGGCCCTGGAATAAAGCGATGCCATCCACCCCAACGGGCTGCAAAGGAGCGCGTTTAAATACGCGCACAGGCAAGGGGACTGCTGAGCTTAACTGCACTGAAAATGTATTCCAAAGGAAGCGATGCACTTAACTTATCACAAGTGGGAAATTATCACTGAAGTGGCTTTTCCTTAGAAGTTAAGGCACAAAACAGGAACGGTGAGGGGTGAACGCTTTCTGCCAGGACTGCAGAGAGAGAAGGAGGAGGGAATTGGGGGCTGCTGAAGGATGCTGCGAGTCCGGGGGCTCTGTGAGGAGGAGCGGGGGATGAGAGGGAGGGAGAGGTGCTGCAGGGCACTGACGGGGACGACACAGGGAAACCAGCCCAGGGAAGGGCACAAGATCAGGAATCAGGTTTTCAAGGCACTGGCAGAGCTGCCCAGGACTCTGGGGAGCTGGGGGAGTCACTGTCACTTTCTGCTGACCCGCTGGGGCTACATGGGATCATGGAATGGTTTGGGTTGGAGAGGACTTTAAAGATCATCCTGTTCTCTCCCTTTGCCATGGGCTGGGACACTTTCCACTCGAGCCCTGTCCAACCTGGCCTTGGACACTTCCAGGGATGGGGCAGCCACAACTTTATGCAGCAAAAATACGCTGCTATTATACATATATATACCATACCTATATATATCCATCTATTCTCTATCTATATATACTATATCTATATATTCTCTATCTATATATACTATATCTATATATACCATGCCATCTCTATAATTCTAGCCTGGGAATAATTGCAGGTTACCACATCACCTTCCTACACCAGCTCTCCCTCACGCTCCTAATTGCATCTTCATCACAACGCCCGAGCTCATCGTGCTTCTGCTGCCACATGGGGAGAGATGGGGAGAGACAGAACAAGGACAAGCAGCAAATCCTTAAAATTAAAATAGAGGTGGTCCTGGCAACTCAAGGCTGAGTAGGAGGAGTGGGGCATCCCAAGCCTTTAGAGATGAATCCTGGAGCCCTGCAGTGATGTGCTGCATCACAGGGTGATTATTCTTAGGCAGAAGAGCACAGGTAGCTGAGAGAAGCTAAACTGTTCTCTTGCTCTGACACCTCTCTCCTCAGAGAACCCAGCTCCATAACAAGAACCTGCACAGCTTCTCACAGGCACACAAACCCCACCACACAGCCAGAAGGTGGTTTGCTACATAAACAAAGTTCAAGTGCTCATCTCAGGACTCCCATGTGACTCATCACAATGGGATGGGGACTTGTGCCTGATAGAAGAGGCTGGAGAGGCAATGACAGAGCAAGGCAACTGGAGAACCAGAGGAAGTGGAAGGGAGGGACAGGAGGGATGTCAAGGAAGGAAACATGATGGAGCCAAAGCAGTGGGACCTTCTCCAGCCATGCCATGGCACCAAAGCCCTTTCCTCATTTATAAAATACACTAATGAGACCAGAAACAAAGGAGGGAGTGAGGGAAAGGACCCTTCCCAGTAAAGACCCCCCCCCAGTCCTTCCCTCTCCCCTTGAGGACATCATCCTTAAAATATATTTCATTTCACAGCTGCATTATGGTACCACAAAATCCTGCGAATCCAATTTAAGAACAGATTACCTCCTCACTTACTTCATTTGAAGCAATTACATGTTAATTTTCATTGAGACCAGCCTAATGCATACCAATCTGATGCTGCAATCTCATTTGAATACTTGAGGGAAAGCTAGTTGGGCTCTGGGCTCTGGAGGCTCGTATTTAAAGGGCCACTTCACATTTCCTTTCCCTTTTCCCCTGGTTATTTACGTTCTCATCACACTTGTGGTGCTCCCTCCCTCCCTTCCGGGGGTTCCCAACAGCTGCTGCCACTCCTGAGATAGAACAAAAGCACCCAATGAATTTTGCAGTAACGCTGCTGTGTCCATCACCAGTCCAACCCCAAGGCACGACCTTCCCCAGGCCAACATTCAATACCAAGCACGTTTTTCTCCATCAGTAACATCCCAGCGTCAAAGTCACCGGGAAACACGTGCTGGTCTCTGCAAAGAGACTCCTCCTCCTCCTCCTCTTCCTCCTCCTCTTCCCAGGCCAGGAGCAGCCTCCATCACGTTTCTGGCTGATGGTTATCTCCAGCTCACTCACACTCGCTCAGCCTCCTATCTCTGCAGAGCTGCGGTATCGATTGGTGTCTCGGACACCAAGCTTTGAGTAATTAATAATGCCAGGAGAGTGTGGATCCTGCTCGGGGTTGAGGTGGGGAGGCAGCTGCCCCCGGCTGGCTGCACGCATCCCAGTGATAAGCATTCATGTTGGAGGCTGCACCTTAATTAGATTTTTCAGATTGCAGAAGCCCTGAGACACTTGTGCAGACACCATATAAATGTATATTGCATTGTACTGTAATTAATCCAAGGTGATGGAGCAGGAGCCAGGGATTCAGAGTGAGACAATCAGCCTCAAAACTTTAACACATCACTGGGCTCAAGCCCACCCCGTGGCCCAAACCAGCTGCAAACCAAGAAATCTCCCTCTTCACTCCACCAGAGACACACTGGAGAAAAAGGAACATCCCAGAAGCCAAAGGTTTCCTGCTGCTTCCTCCCCAGACAAGGCTCCCACCATTAGGTGGACATCTTTCCTTCCACACAAGCAGTTTAACAGCCAGCAAGACAACAAAAACACTAAAGACAAGCAGAGATTAATTGCAGCTCCTCCTCCCCAAAAGAGATAATCGATTGCATCAGGCAGGTGTCTGTGCTGCTGCTGAAAGCACGTGGATGTCACAGCCATGGGCTCCAGATGTTTGTATTCCACATCAGACAGCCAGCATGCCCCATGAGCACTGAGGGAAGTGATGGGGTGAGAGAGTTTTGTTGGAGAAAATCTTTGGAAAAGGAGTTTACACTAAGGCTAACTCAGGGAAGGTGCAGGAGGAGCTGAAGTGACAGATGAAAAATTGCTGTCTGAAGCATCATTCAACCTCCTAAAGCCTCCTGTGCCTGTGCAAGTCACCTGCCTAGAGCAGGGGGGAGCTTTTGCTTGCTGGGAGCTGTGGGACCTTTTCCTGCCTGTTATGAGCTTCCCTAGAAAACAGAGATGCACAATCCAGGCTCGGATAGCACAGGGCTGGTCCCTGTGCCCACAGATATTTGCCTGCAGCAGAGATGCTCTGCTGACCTTGAATACACCCAAACCTGGAGCTGAGCTGGGCTGGCACCCAACTGCCTCACCCTGACCCTGCTCCCTCCATCCTGGGGCAGCCAAGGGGTTTCACACTCATTTGGAAACTCCTTTAATTTCTATTAATGCAATCAAACTGCTGCTGCTCGAATCCAACAGCCTTTGCCTGCAGGAAACAACTACCAGCACACTGCACCCTTTATGTAGAGCCACTGGGCTGGATGAGACCCCTGGGGAACGTCCTGGCTGCTCCAAGCCCCACGGTGGCTCGTTCAGATGTCCCAGGACACGATGGCTCAGCCTCCACTGTGCCCACAGGGTAAAAGGCCCTTTGGGGAGGGAGGGAGGGAGCTGAGAACCTGCTCTGCCATGGCACCAGTGGGTTTGGGAAGGATGGAATGAGCAGCAGGGCCCCACGGAGGATGGTGAGAAACCAAATAATCAGGATTCAGGGGAGGAAAGGCAGTTACCTGGGCAACAGTGAGCTGCTAATCCATCTGCCACCCTGCAGGACTGCCCAGCCGCTCCTCCACTGCCAGGGGGAGCCCCCAGAGCAGACTGCAGCTCCATGGCACCACGGGGCTTCTCCCAGCTCAATTCCAGGCGGGGTGGGAAGCCAGAGGTGACCCCACGCTCAGCCCCTCCCCAGCTATGGGCAGCTCTCAGCAGAGTCAGCAGCTCTTGTGCCCATCTCCACAGCCCGAATGATGGTGGCCATCACCAAGACACAGAAGGAGCTGACTTCCCACAGCTCTGTCCTGCCCTGGGTGCCGTCCCTTCCCAAGGGACTGGCCATGCTTCTTCCCTGCTCCATCTCCCATCACACCCAAAAGCTCCTCTGCAGTGAGCAAGGAAGGGGATGCCTCCACTGGCAGACGTGGATGCAGGTGCCAAGGTGACACAAGGACACAGTGAATGCACAGATGCCAGCACCCAACCACGATGGCACTCTCCTGTCCCAAGCACACCCTCACCCCTCTGTGGTGACATGAGGCCCGGAGCAGCCTCTGTTCCCCATCCAGCTGCTTTGGTAGGTGGAGAAGCACCAGCTCTCCAGCTAAAACAACAGTTTTGGTGGCTTAGGGATAGCATTTCAAAGCACCCAGAGAGACTTTGCCTGTTTCCTACTGATCCAACTCAGTCCCTGTACAAGCCTTTGAAAACATGTCCTTTATAGTTTTCCATTTTGATGTCACATCTGTAAGAATATATGGTGGGGTACTTTTTCCCTTCTTCTTCCCCTCTTCTTCTTAAGAGGAGATATCACACTTTGAACTCTAATTTTTATTTATTTTCATTTCCTAGAAAAGGACTGATTCCCCACTGAGCAGGGATGGAGGAAGAGAAAAGGGGGTGGGGAGGAAGCCTTCAAAAAGTGCCCAGATTTAATTTTTTATCAGAGGAGCAGAAAGAGAAATTTGTTGATGATCAAACAGATTCAAGTACCTTAAAAGAAAGCGACCGCCGGTAAATGGAAACTAGTTAAGGAATTACATGAAAGACATGCGAGACGCTCGAGAAGCAGAAGAAATGCTGCAACCAAGTGGAAAACCAAACCCATCAGTCCCAAACCACTGGAGCAGAGAGGAGCAGGAGGTGAAGTGTTTGCTCTGCAGCCCCAGCAGCAGGTGATGGGAGAGCTGGAGGCTTGCAGAGGTGCTGAGCTCCCTCTGAACAGAGCCAGCTCAGCACCAGGAACCAGCACCCTGCCAGGGCTTTACCTGCTTGCCTCCCTGCATAGCTAAAACAAGTGGAGGCAGGCAAATAAAGGGCTGCATCACTGTGAAAAACAGCACCCCGGGGGCTCTGTGTTTTCCTTTTCCTCCTCGGCACATTCCAGCTTGAGTGCGCTCGGTTTATAAATTCCAAGGGGGTGGGATTGTTTGGGTTGGTTTTTTTTTTTCTCCCTTTGCTTTGGTTTTAATCCGATGGCAGCGATTTAACAATCAGGCTGGGAGCTGAAAAGCCGGCAGAGCTGGGCAATGGGATGTGGACAGAGTGATTTAGGGAAGGGAGGGACAAGCAGAAGAGGAGGAGGAGGAGGGGGTGAGACAGTGGCAGTGCCAAACTGGCCTGCAGGAGTCAGAGGCAGACAGGGCTTGAGAGATGGAGCCGGATCCACCTCAACCCTAACAAGCCTTCCCAAACCCCTCCTTGCTGAAGCCCTGAAGAGGCCAGATCCTATTGCTTCCTGAACTGTGACCCGCCTGGCTTAGCTCAGAAATCTTTTAAATAGGAAAACAGAGCCGGCATTTGCTTTCATGCAGAGTCAGTGGTGAGCAAAGCCCAAGGGTTGCATTAGATTAGCAGCCGGCTCCTCGGAAGGCATGGAAACTTTGATCATTTAATATGTATGCACTGTGTCAGAGCACACGGGTCTCCAAACCCCAGTAAATGTTTTATTAGGGCAGCTCTGGCTTTTATGCCCAAGCCTTGCTCCTTTTGGACTCTGGGGATCTTGTTGTGATTGGAAAGACGCTGCTCATCATCTCCCTCTCTCCCAGGAAGGGCTGTGCAGCTCCTGCCTTGCTTTTCCCTTGGATCTTGCTTAAAGTGCATTGGAGTCCACAAGCCGGCATTGGAATATCCCAAAATGACCCCCTGCCTCCCTCAAAGACTCTTCTTGCACCTTGCAGCAAACCCCAAGACATGAACTCTGATGTCAGTGCTGATCACAGTGGGAGCAAAGGCTCTGCTCTTCCTCCTTCATCACCACCTTAGGGACATGGTTTAGTGGTGGATCTGGCAGTGCTGGCCTAATCCTTGGATGCAATTACCTTAGAGGTCTTCTCCAACCTTTCTGGTTCTATGAAAGTGGCCACCAGGCCTGCCCAGAGCTCTCAATGTCACTAAGACAGGGCAGAGCCAGTCGCCCTCTCTGGGAAGCCACCAGGCAAGAACCTCTCTGGAGAGGAGATTTCTGACTGGAGCATTGCAGAACCAGCCCCAAGCTCCCCTGAGTGCAGAACACCTCAGTGTTATCAGAGACACTCTTTGATTTTATCCTTTTAATTTGCAAATGACTCGTAGTTGCCAAAATTTGGAAACTATTCATTGCCAAAGCGATTATTTGTTGTTGAAAATGTCATTTTTGTTGGAAACTTAGAGGAAAATCCCCACTAAACAGAATAATTTGCCCTCCATGCTGCCACACTCGGATATAACCCTGCTCAGTACTGGATTTTCAGCTTCCCAAGAGCTGGGATTCAGATTAGGAACCAGTGCATGAAGAGAGAACAAGGCAGATACAATCTGGGTGTACAGGGAGTCTGCTTCAAAGGACTCTGGGCCAGAACCATACACTTCAGTGCACAGTCCTACAAGAAACATTCTAGGGGGAAATTACACTGCTTGTAGAATTAAAGCAGCCCCTCTTTTTTTTTTTTTCTCTGATTGTAAAAAATATTTACATCCAAAATTGACAAGAAAAGCCTAGTGCCAAGAAAATAGGGGATTTTTATAGATCTTGTTTCTGCAAGAAATTACCAAGACAACAAGTCACTAAGTTCTGAGAAAGGATTTGACATTTTCCTGAATAAAAATAGCACCTGAAGTGGTATCATTTAGGATTACACCTTATGGGCAAGTGCTGCCAAAGCAGCCAGAGAATAAAACCCTTCCCATGGGTGGAAAAATTCTCCCGTGGGATCCCACCAGGGATGCTTCATTGTCTCCCTTTTTCTATAGGACTTCACACTAATTTCCACAAAATCCTCTTGGTTTTGTCACTATTAGGTTTGATTAGACTTTTTTTTTTTTTTGTCATATAGCAATTCCAAGGAGCAGGAATTGTCTTGCTTCAAGGCATGGACACATCATCAGCTTGGAATGACAGTGACCTCGAGGTGCCATCAGTGTTTTAGGGGAGTTCTGGGTTAAGCATAAAGCCAGGCTTTTTCTCCCAGGTGCAGCCACCTGTGCTGTGAGATTTGCCCATAAAAGCACACTCCAAAATTCCAACCCACTGGGCTATTGCTGCCAAACACAAGAGCAAGAGGGATGGGGGTGGACAGGTACCTGGTGGGAAGGGAGCACCTGGTCCAGGCAAGGATGCATCTCCCAAAAACACATTCTCTGCCTGCTCTCCCTTTCACTATTTCTCTTAAAAGCACAAAAACCACCCATGTGCACATGGTAGCACACCATGACAAAAGGAGACCGGAGGCCAAGAAGTACAGGGGGAAAGCTTGGACATGGAATGAGTGAATGAGGACACTGGGATTTTGGATAAGTATTATGACCATGAGAGCTTTCTGAATTTTCTACCTGCAGCAACAGAAAGCTCTGAGNCTTCCCATCTGTTACAGCCATGGGCCAGGTGATGGTGGTTCCCTCTGCTCCATCCTTTCTGCCATCATGGACACAGCTTTTAGCAGCAGAGACAATAATTAGCACAAAGGTCAACAATCACATTTGCACATTGACGAGACCTTTTCCATGCAATTCTTCAATTATTCTCCTGAAAAAAGAAATGTGAGCTAGAGGTCTGGGCTAGCTCAGGCTTTTTTCCTTCTAGAGGGCAGCTGCTGGAGCAGCAGTGAGTGCTGGAATTCATGGACTGAGCAGAGGGAAGGGAAGGGAAGGGAAGGGAAGGGAAGGGAAGGGAAGGGAAGGGAAGGGAAGGGAAGGGAAGGGTTGAGCCATCTGCCAGAGGCTCTGAGCATTGCTCTGGGCTCTCCACAGCTCCTCTGGCGAGGCTGAGCTGTCCTGCTGCACTTGCTGCCTCATCTCTGCCAACACTGAGCTTGACCCTCTTTATCCAGATGGCCCAAATCTTCCAAGCACTGAGGCTCCTGCAGTTTTCCAGGAAAATGCCCAGTGGTCTCATTAAACCCAAACCCTCCTCCTCCACCAAGCCCAGCTAATTCACTCCTTCCTCACTGCCTGTGTGAAAATCAGGGAAAGGAGGCACCAGGAGGGAAAGGTGGGGGATTTCATCTATCCAGGGGCTTGATTTCTTCAAGTTTTGAAACCTAGAATATGAATGTGTTTATTTTTAAATCGAAATTCAAACTAATTATTAGCAGGAGGCTTTCAAGTCAAATGTAGGTCATGCAATGTGATGGGGGATAATAGCAATTGTTTCAGCTTCAGGAAGCACAGAGGTAATGGATACTCAGGAGTTGTCCAGTTTGGTTAAGCACTTTTAACACAAACTTGGGCACCTTTCTGATTTCAGCCTCACCACCCTCTTCTCTGGCACCCAGGGAGTGCTGGACTGGAGTCATGGGGTGCCCATTCCACCATCCAGCAAGAGTTTTGCAGAGGCCTCAGTGCAGAGGGTTGAAACACAGCCCACAGCACACCCAACTCACCTCAAAGGATGAGCTGGACCTGATAATTGCAATATTTAAAGATAATAATTACAATTATTTAAATGGGAATGTCAAAACCAGGAGTTTGGGATGTACATTTTATGTTATTCCTTCAAACAGAGGTGGGGGGATAGCGAGACCTCCTTCTTCCTGCATCTCAGCCACCAGAACTGACTTAACCCACTGCACAAATGAACCAATCTTTTCACCCATTTCTGCTCGAAGAAAAGCCTTGAAAATAAGAAAACCTTGGGATGTCAAGAGCTGTGAATCCTCAGCAGCTTTTCCCCAGCACCAGGTGCTTGTGGGCAGCAAATATCAAAGCCAAAGCCTGGGGAAGCAAAACGTGGCGTTTGCACATAAGAAAATGTTTGGCAGCAATAAAATCTTTGTGCTACACCCGGTTGGAAGGAGCAGGATCAGGAGGGAACTTCTCCACGCCAGCCCAAGGTGCCTGAGACAGCTCAGAGCAAATGTAACCTACTTGCAGTCAACCACGATCAAGGCCAAACAGAAAAGCTGCCAATTAAAAACACAGAATGATTTCAAAACAACAAAGAAATCCGTGGACATTGTTTGATCACACATATTCTGCACGAGAAGAAAGAAACACCAAAAAAATAGAGGCTAAAAATAGGCTGGGTGCTGTGAGCCAGATCCCCAGCCCAGCAAAGGCACCGGCTCCAGGGAGTTATGCAGCTTTACCATGCAGCTGTCATTGTTGCTAAGTTCTGAGCTCTATTCAAACTTGCAAAACGTTTTCTTTTCCTGCAAAAATACAAGAATCTCCCCCCTCCCTCCCCATCTTGGAGCTCATCTCTCCTAAAGCAGCTCACATGATGATGATCAAAAATAAGCCCTCCAAGCCTAAGCTCACTAACATTCATTTCTCTCCTGCTAATGCTGGACTTCTTACTGTTAATCCTTAAATATATCCTTAAATAAGAATGACAGTACCTGAAGCACCTAACAACCCTGTATCATAAACAGAGACAGCCTCTGCATTCCTAATTTAGCTTGCCACAGAAGAGCTGACACTAATCCCAGATCCTGAGTCCCGGATATCTCCAACGTAAATGCCAGTGCCTTGCTCACCTTGACATTACAGAGCAGCCTGAACTTTCCTTGTCCTGCTCAACTTTCAGCTGCTTGCTTATTTTTTTTTTTTTCCCTTGTTTTGTACAAAAGCTGACCCGTGTCAAGCTCAGCCTCTGGGGCTGAGGATTAAGGGGAAGTGTCACCTTCACCCTTTGTGGCTCGTTGATGCAGGGGCACCAAGCCATGAGTGACACCGGGAGTAGGAGACTGCAGATGGAATCTGCATCAGGCAACAACCTGCAGTGAAAGTGCCCAAATCTCCTACTGAGAGCTCACAGTGACAGAACAGAGAGCACTGGGTAAAAGGCAGGGAAATGGAGGTGACCACGCTGGCTCATCTCGGCCACTGCACCAAAAATCACTGGTTTTTGCAATTTCTATGTCTAAGGCTCCAGTTTTCAAAGTGCTCCAGACCAACACTGAGAATGAGGCATAGAATCACAGAAAGCCAAAACAGTTTGGGTTGGAAGGGACTTGAAAGCTCATCTCATTTCAACCCCCTCAACACCTCCCAGTAGCCCAGGTTGCTCCAAGCCCTGTCCAGCCTGGCCTTGAGCACTTCCAGGGCTGGTGCAGCCACAGCTCCTCTGGACAACCTCTGCCAGTGCCTCCTACACAGCCTGTGAGTAAATGGGATTGCTCCCAGAATACCTGGGACCTGGGTAAAAGTGTGCACTTAGGAGGCAGGAAAAGAGCATTTGACATTTTGCAGGGACTCCAGAAAGAAAGGAGAGCGAAGCTTTACAAAGCAGAGCTCGCCCATCATTCCTCAGTGGATTTTCGTTGCTCTCCAAAAAGGCAATCTGAAAACAAAAGGCTACAAGGGACTGCAGCTTCCTCCCACAGAGCAGGCACCAAACCCAGCCACTCCATGTGATCTTTAACAGTGAAAGCACAGAGGAGGGAGGATTTTAGCAAATTGCAGCAAGGAATTAACTCTACATCGATTTGGGGGCTTGTAGAGTAATTTCCCCCTCAGCATGAGGGTGAGCACACTGCAGCTGCAAGCCAGCCACGAGCCAGGGACAAGAAATATCACCAGAGCAGTGAGAAGAAGCATCAAGTGCCAACAATAAGCCAGGCACAAGCCCTGAAGTTTATTGCAAACCCCCGTGGACCCAGGAGGGCACCGTGGGCCAGCTCCAAGCTGGTGATGGGAAGGTGCCAGAGCCCATCATCCTGTCAGAGCTGTCAGCTGGCAGGACTGCTGTGGCATGCTGGGGCTGGTGGCCTCATGCCACGGCCAGNTGCAGCCCAAATTGGCTCCACTGTGCTTCAGTGCACTGGTCCACAGAGTGCTGGGAGCACCTGGGGGTGGGTGTCTGCCAGGCCTGGGCAGTCTGACACCTAAAGGGTGGCTGGGCACTGAACAGGGACGTGGTCACAGTCCTAAGCCTGGCAGAGCTCAGGAAGTGTTTGGACAACACTCTCAGGCACAGGGTGTGACTCTTGGGGATGCTCCTGAGCAGGGACAGGGGTTGGACTCAGTGATCCTCATGGGCCCCTTCCAGCTGAGCAGATTCTATGATTCTGTGATCCCACATGCTCACTGCTGAGTGCTGGGGCCATCCTGGATCCATGCTGGCCTCAAAGCTCTCCCCAACAGCTCCTCACATAATGGGGATAACACAGCCCATCTTTAACAGCAAAACAGGGCTTGGCTCTGCTTTGCCTCAAAGCCTTGCTTTGATTTTCACGCCATGGCAAAGCCAAAGGACAAGGCCTGCCTTGCTCCCAGGTAACTGCAGGGATTGGGGGTTACACAGGGCACATGGTTTAGCATGAAGCCTTCCAGCCCAGATGCTCAGATTTAGAGACAGATGGGTGACCCCGAGGCTTACACACCTCTGTGGGACAGGACAAGCACGCTCCAAAGGGCAGGTGCAGCCACAGAGCAGAGCCACAGGTCTGCAGGTTTGATTCCTATCACTGAGATAAGCAGCAGCTGCAGGCTGGGAGCAAGTTCAGCTTTCAGGCTTTTATTCAGAGCTGGGATTTTGCTTTGGGCCCATCCTCAGCCAAGAGTGAAGTGGAACAAAATCACTACAAGAAAGCATTTGGCATCCCTGTTTCTCTGGACAAGGTCTGGTTCCCCCCTTCGCACACTCCGGTGGCTTTGGAAAACAAAATCCTGCTCCTTCTGTGTGCCAGATCCCACATGAAAATGGGAACTGGCAAACGGCTCCAGCTCTCACCAGGAATTTCTGCTGGGGGAAGGAGACCCAGATCTAAATGAGTTTGTGCTGTAGACAATTTACATCCCACTTAAAGGCTCTGAGGAGGGAACTGGGGGACTGGACGGTGTTTGGAGTGTGCTGGACCTGCTTTCATCCCTGAATGGAGCCTGAGGAGCTTTGTTCTATGCAATAACACATGAGGATACTTCCTGGTGCTGCCAAACTTTATAGTATGACCAAGTATTCCATAACCTTTCTTATTTTCCTTTTAAGCCCCAGCTCTCACTCATATATCATTATATAAGAAACCCTTGGCACTCCTCATTCTTTCCATTCAAAAATATATAAATCCACAGGAAAAAAAAAACCCTAATCAAACAAAAACAACCCAGCAAAGCAACAATGAAATGCTTCAGAAACCACCTCCACTTGTCAGGCACACGGTTTGAAAAGCAAGGCTCTGGATTTGGAATCCTTAAGCTCTGCCATGCTTACTCTGCACTGCACAGGAGCCCCTAAGAACAACTCTCTGGCTCCTTCCTGTCTTTAATCTGCCTCAGCAGGCACAATAAACAACTACAAATGGAATAACAATATCGGAAAAGGGGGCTGGGAGGACAGGAGAGGAGATGCTGTAATGTAGACGAGGCCTGAGAATACTGGCAAAGGCTTTTAAGAGCCATACATGCTAATTATGGTGTTAAAAATCTGTCAGTCGAAGGCTGGATATTAAATGGAATTGGCTTGAGATGACAGGGCTGAACTGGATTTTTAAAAATTATT
>VZTT01063033.1:55652-67747 GCA_013400855.1 Buphagus erythrorhynchus | reverse complement strand
CTCCTTCAAAATGAGCTTTGTGCATGTGCAGAATGTGGTTTGCATGATGCAGGAGTCAGAGAATTTGTCATGCAAAATGTAGAAGATTAAAAAGGGGGACAAAGTGTGACCAGAGCTCCAGAGGGAATCATCACAGAATGTGAAAACGCCAAATGTCTGAGGAAAAATGGTGAAATCTGATATTATGAATAATAGGTTACAGGGAACACCTCTGGTATTGCAAAGGCTTTTTAAGATTTCCAGAGCTGGGATTAAATTTCTGGTTCCAATTTCTTGATGTTGCATGTGGTGCTCACATACTCTATTGACCTGAAGGGGGTGTGTGCACAGCTCTTCTCAGTCTGTGATAAATGCACCTTCGAGCCCCTGGCAAAGAGAAACATCTCAGACAATCTGTCTTAAATGACACTAACAGAGTCACTTGTGTTGGCTACTTTCCTAAAAGACCCAGGATTTTTTTAAGTGTTGTCTTCCCACTGGCAATCGCAGGGCCTGAGAGTCAAGGTAAGTTTGCATGCCAGACACACATGCCTTCCCAATTAATAGGGATATCAGTACCTAGACATCTCTAGGTATCTCTGAACAATTAAATAGGTAGGTAGCTGTGTGGGTGAGTTTGATTTCTGGCTGCTGATAAACAGCTGCTTGTCCTTTCATCTGAATATCCACTTCTTACGCCCAGTTCTCAGATCATTCAACAAAATTTTAGTTTGCTCTGTTCTATCACTTTTTGGGCTTACACCCTTTTGTAGGTTTCCAGTTTTGACACATCATTAAGCAAGGTGAAAAAAACGTCCCTAGCCTCTCCTTTAAAGTCAAAATTTTTAAACTCTGATTGTGACAACATTCAAGGTTCAAGCAGCCTTTCAGTATCATATTGCCACACAATTTGTGCCTCGGTTTCTTTCCTGGCAATTCTGAGCCACATTTTCCAAATANCCATGGTGAAAAGCGAGTGCTCAGGTCTGCTCCACTCAGGTCTGTGGAGCTCTTGCATCCATCTACTAGCTGAGGTCCTCCAGTCCATTTCTGTCAAACTCCTTCAAAATGAGCTTTGTGCATGTGCAGAATGTGGTTTGCATGATGCAGGAGTCAGAGCATTTGTCATGCAACATGTAGAAGANAAATGACACTAACAGAGTCACTTGTGTTGGCTACTTTCCTGAAAGACCAGGATTTTTTTAAATGTTGTCTTCCCACTGGCAATCGCAGGGCCTGAGAGTCAAGGTAAGTTTGCATGCCAGGCACACAGGCCTTCCCAATTAATAGGGATATCAGTACCTAGACATCTCTAGGTATCTCTGAACAATTAAATAGGTAGGTAGCTGTGTGGGTGAGTTTGATTTCTGGCTGCTGATAAACAGCTGCTTGTCCTTTCATCTGAATATCCACTTCTTACGCCCAGTTCTCAGATCATTCAACAAAATTTTAGTTTGCTCTGTTCTATCACTTTTTGGGCTTACACCCTTTTGTAGGTTTCGAGTTTTGACACATCATTAAGCAAGGTGAAAAAAATGTCCCTAGCCTCTCCTTTAAAGTCAAAATTTTTAAACTCTGATTGTGACAACATTCAAGGTTCAAGCAGCCTTTCAGTATCATATTGCCACATAACTTGTGCCTCGGTTTCTTTCCTGGCAATTCTGAGCCACATTTTCCAAATACCTGCCTCTGGTCCTGCACAACCTCTATCTTTCAGTGCTTGATCCTGAGCATTTCCTCAAACAACTCTTCTCCAGTCATTTTCCAAGACCTATGCATCCTTGCTGCAGAATCCCAGAGGCAGAAGAAATGATAGCTTTATCCTGTCATTTCAAGGTTGCAAATCTTAACCATGCTGATGAAGGATCTGTTTTTCTTTGACCCCAAAAATGAGAAGGGCCAAGGAAGGCAGAACTATAGTAAATTTCTAATCAGAGAAACCAAAAGATCATGGATGTAATGCAACTTTTCCATTTTTCCACACACTGAGACAGCCCAAGTTTCACTTACCTGGATCAAGAGACAAAATACTGCAGAAAAGGAAGATAACACTTCATTTCTCACTCAGGAGTGAATACAGTCCACTGCAAATGCAAAGGAAAATCATCCTTTCTACACTGAAATGAGACTTCAAATCTATGAACACTCATGTGATGGTGGAAGGTTTGTGGGCCTGCATCTGCCAGAGAGTAGGGGAAATATGAACATGCCAAATTTTGAAAAACTGGAGGAAAAGTCACATATCTTGCATTGTCACACTTGCTCTTTCTATCTCAAGAAAATGGAAACATGCCAATGAACAGTATGTGGAATCTAATTTGATCTCCAAATATTTGAAAACTGTGGGATAGAGCAACTTGGGTAGATTACACAGAAATGTGTAGACATAGAATATGGCACTTACTAAATATGCTCAGATGTTTGGTAACCGTTTCTGAAGCTTTAAAAAACTTTCCATTGTGGGAAAGCCATCTGGAAGGTCATCCATAGTTGTTCAATGAGAAATTCTTTGTAGAAGTGAAAGTTAAGTGCTGCCTTGAGCCTGACTGATTAAGAACCAAGAGATATGTCTCCTGGCAGGGCCAAGTCCCAGAACTTTATCAGTTTCAATTTAGAAAAAAACTACTGGGAGAACAGTCAGACACCCCAGAAAGTTCCTGACAGACTTCAGAAAGTGAGCAGTGAGGAAATGCTGTGTCAGGGACAGTCTTCTCAGACTCTTAGCATGGATGACATTTCCACACACACACACTGTGATTATGCTATAAATTTCAAGAACTGCCTTGGGAACAAGATGAGAAGATGCCTTCATATGCAATAAAAAGTGCTCAAAACTTTATGTTTGGTTTTAAAACAGCAACAGAGAGGGGTGCACTGCATAAGAAATACAAACAAATGCTCTAGTAAATTTTGTTTAAAATTTCTTGAGGATATTCAAAACACAATTTAATGTTTCAGTTTACAATATTTCCTGTGTACATTAAACATTTGCTTCATTAAGGAACTGCAAGGTATTTTTAAAATTCTCTGGAAACTATTAACACCTGTTTTTCTGAGCTGCATCTCCAACACCTTGAGGCGTGAAGCTTTGAGAACATCCCAAGGAGTCAGGGCTGTAAACAGCACATCAGCTAAGAGTTAAAAGTGACTGATAGGAAGATGGGAATTTAAGGACTTGTGCAAAACATTGCCTACATCATTATGTTAACATAGATTAGCTTGCCAAAAGCAAACATATTTAAACAGGAAATACCTCAAATATGCTTCCCTACATCTCAGTTGTTGTCCTTAATTCTTCTTTGGAGATGTGCTGCATCAGCCCAAGTTCAGCATTACTGCAAAAATCTCCTGATTTCTCCTTCCAGCCCTCCTTAGGTCACCTTCCATCATCACTAAAGAAACCATCATTACCATTGGTCTGTTGTTGCTTCCTCTGTCTTCAGGGCATCTATCATTCAAGCTTCCTGCTGAAAAAGCTCTAGGCTCTGCCTTGATATAGGCTCTCATCTAGGCTCTGCCTTGTTAAAAGTTGTTAATATTTTCTGATTAAAAGCTCTTAAAGCCTTTCCTTCAGAGCAGAAATTCTCATTTCCCATCTTGAATATTGCAGTGCTCCTTCCCTTGCCCTTAACAAAGCAGTCTCACCTCCCCAGAAAGTGGCTGTCCCTTATGCTTGTGGGGTTGACTGCATCAAACCTCTCTTCACATTCTTCTGCTGGCTTCCTTCTCTCCATGATACCCTTGGTTAAACTTCCAAGATGCCCCACAATTCATCCTCTCTTTGAAATCATCTTTTCTGATACATTTAATCCCTGGTGCAAGTTTTTCTACACTGATTTTGTATTTGAGTTTTCTCCATGAGCTGCTGAATAAATGTTCTCAAAGACACCTTGATGTCTTCCTTCATATCTGTTTTCCTGTTGTCTCAACTCTACTAGCAGCTCAAGACCCTGTTCTGTACTTGTGGATGGATGTCTTTGTGAGTTTTGCTGCAAGAACAAACAGGAGCAAGAGAAAACCTCTGTTATGAAATGCTAGGATAGTGTAATAAACCTTAGCTGGTGTTGTGGTTGCCATGTCATCAGTGCATTTGCTTGCATATTGTTTCTCTTTCTGCTAATTGAAAAATAAATGAGTAAAAGCTGTTTTGAATGAGAGTGGATTTTGTGTTAAAATATGTGTGATTCACTTTTAAGAAGGACTCGAAGTAGTTCCTTGGAAACTAGTCTGAATCACAGCCTTAAAACTGAATACCTCTTGTCCTTGAAATTCAGAGTTGAAGGAAAAAGCTCAATCTTTGGATCTCTTTGGGTTTTAATTCTGAGCTTCATTCAAAACCAGAAGGGACTAATGTTCCAAATGAAATTTGATGTGGCCTTGGATAGGAAAAATCTCACAGAAACATCTGGGAAGAGTTACTTGATAGAAAGAACATGGAAGTATTGTTTCTTGATAATGCACAGCATTATAAAGTTGACATATATTTTTTCTACAGTAATTTCCAGTCTGACATTAAAACTGAGGGCTGTTAGTCCATAAGAGCAGCAGAGCAACTGAATACTTCTTTGCATCCCAATTATATGTTGCAATTTTTATTTCTAAGAAAATAAAAGTACCTGCTGGATAAAGTTAATGATATCAAACACCATCAAAAGACAGTGCAATTTAGGGAAAAATATGTCATCTTGGCCACATTTTGTGGTCTGTTCTTCTCATATTCCCCAAGCATCCAGAAAGACAGTTTTAAGGACGTTCCTGAACATATTCATGTCTACTTCACTCTGGTCTTAGTGCAGATCTGCTGCCCATTAATTTCTCTAATTCTTTTCCAAATCTAATCCACTGCTTCAAGTGGCAAAAGGTTGTGAAGCTCACAATGCCCTATGTGAAGACACCCTTTCACCTGTTTAAAACCAATCTCCTATCAGCTTCAAATGCTCTCAAGTCCAGTCATTGCAGAGTGTGGCAGAGAGAGGTTTTCCATCTGACTTACCTGCTAACTTTTAGGATTTCATAAACCTTGACCATATCTCCCCTAACCCAGCTGTCTGTTCAAGCTGGATGGTCCCAAACTTTTTACTGTGTTGTGGTAAAGTAGCTGCAAATACTTGGATATTTTGTTGTCCTCCTCCACACCAGCTGCACAATATCCTTCTTGAGTTGTGGAAATCAGATGTACACAACACATGAAGATGTGAGCCCATCAAGCTTTTATATAATTCCCTCCTTCTTCCTTCCTGACAACACCCAGCTTTGGCTGCTGCTGCATGCTGAGCTGATGACTTCAGCAGCAAATAAAAACTCTTTCCTGAGGAGTCACTGCCATCTCTGCGTTTAATCCCATGCAGTAGACCCATCAAGATTCTTTTATTTCCAGATGCAATTGCTTACATTTATCTGGGTTGGTATTTCTTTGCTCTTCCCTTTTACCCCCACACTTAGTTTTCTGATGTCCTTGTGAATTTCCTCACCATTGGGATGGCACATGGCTGGCTGAGAGAACTTAGTGCCAACTGCAGCCTTGGAGATTGCACGGTGAACTCCCACCACCACATCACTGAGGAAGGCCCTGAATAAAACTGGGTTTAGCACCAATTCTGAGGGAACAAACCACTGATTCGTCCATGTAGAAAAGTCATCTGTTTTCTGTCCTTTTACCAGGTTTCACTCAATAAATGATCTTTTCTTCCAAAAGCTCCCATAATAACTTCTGATTATGAACCTAAAGGAATTTTGGAAACTCCATGTTATGCCCCCAGGGAAATCCTTTATCTATGTGCTCACTGACAAGATCACTGACACCCTCCAAGAGCTTGATCAGGCTATTGAGACAGGATTTCTCTTAGAAGAAGCCATGCACCTTTTCTAAAAGACCATGTTCTCAATGCCTTTAGTAATATTTTATGGACTATATGATCTGAACTGACTTAACTGCCTGTAGTTATATCCAAAGACTTTCCAACCAGACTGTTGCATTAAACAATGATGCCTAATCTCCATAAAGCTTGTTCTTAATGTTTTATTCATATCCTGGAGATGGGTAAATGATGCAAGTTTCCCAAAGCTGTGGCTCTTGCTGAAAAATGTTTTTATATGCTAAGTAAGGCAGACAAAGGGGAAGCCACATCCAACAAGTGATCACACCCACTTAATTTCATTGCTAAGCAAAGAAAACAAAACCAAAATAAACCCCAGGTGCATTACAGCCTTACAGTTATAATGCAATTAGCAGCACGATATGAACTCATCATTTCAGCCAGGTTTCTCAGCTTGTACATACAGCCCTCTGAATTTCAATAAGATGTAGTCTTTTTATTTTTCTAAATCCTAATTAAGTTATGTTTGTTTTTCATTCCCATTCTGTTGTTTTTCCTTCACCCATCAGTTTTTCCTTCACCCATCAGTTTTTCCATCTTCCACATCTCTTAGCTTCTCTAATTTTTCCACTAAAAAGCAGAAAAATTGCTAAATTTTAACATGCAAAAAAATACTTGCCTTTGTTACTAGAATAAATCTATCCCCCACATTAATTTGGAAATTAAAGTGCTGAGAAAAACTGGTCACATTATTGAGAAAATATTACCCTTTCAATGCCAGTATGAAAACAATCTAAGCAATACAGGGGAAAAAAAATCCTTACAATTTGAAGGTCTTACAAATGCACCTCATTTAAGGTAAGGAACATGGGATGTTCTGATTTTTTCTAAAGAAATAGATCTAACATTGGACAAGCACACATACACACATACTTACATAAGTTGTAGTGAATTTGTAGGAACTGATTCTCTGAGGGTTTGCCAAACTACCCTAGCTGGCAAAAATAATGATGCAGTATCCAAGCCTGTCTTTCGGGGTTTCACTTCATGGTATTTATCAGTCTTGACATTTCACCCCCGTCATGCAGTAGAAAGGTTACTAAGAGCACAGCACAAATAGCCTGTATTCCCAAGAGCATATTTTAATCAGAAAGAAAAACAGTAACTGCAGACTCTGATAAGAAAGGGGCTCTGTGTGAGGGAAATATCAGAAATTACATGGAAGAGTTTTGCTCCTGCCTATGGCCAGGCACATCCTGTGGTGCAAAAGGGAATGCACCATTCTGGTGTACCAGCTGGAGCTGCTGGTGGCAGCTCTGGAGTCATGCATGGAGGTGCAGAGGAGACACATCCCATTCTTGCTTACCTCCCATCACCTGTCTTTCCCATGGTTTAAAAAAAGCCCAAACAAACAAAACTTTTTCTTTTCAGCTATGAGGAAGAAAAATCTATCTTACAACTAGGCTCCTATTCCCTTAAATTCTTGCAAACACTCCTGGAAATGTACCTTCCATTCCTGTTCCTCCTCTGATGTACATTTTAAAATTTCCTTCTAGTTTATTTTGTAAGGGTCAGCATCATTCCATACTACTTTATTGCTTCCAAGAAAAATTAACCAGTATATGACCACCCGCTTCTGCTGACTCCCACCATGCTCAGGTGATTCGGCTGAGCTGGAGTCACATCCCAGTCACTCCTGACTCCTTCAGTGGCATCCCTGCCCAGCAGCTGTCTCTGGCTGCCTGTCCCTTGTCCCTGCTGCCCAGCAGTCAGACACCCACTCAAAGTGGTTGCTGGGGTGAGACTGTGACTCTTAGCCTGAAGGATTTTTTTTCCCCCCATATTTGACATCTGCTACAGGATTTCCCAGCATCGCTAACTGGAAAGAACAAATTCTGTGTGTCTGCAGTTTTGCTACTCTATTACATTTTTTCCACTTGTGTGACTTTTTGGTATTTTGCAGCCAGGAAAGATCCTTACTTATTGTTGTTGAAAATCTCACATTTCTAAGCAAACCTCATCAGCAGAGAGGATCTGCCCCAGTACTTCTGAATTCATGGCAGTGTCTCATCAAATGTAGCCTACATCATCCTGTAAGCAGGCACATGCTTCCTAGTGCTAGAATTCCCAAGACATCTCTCTGCTGTGGCTTCAGCTGCAGTCTCACAGCTCTGGATGCTGTGCAATATATACCAACAGAGCTAACAGCCTCAAAAAGCTACATGTTTCCAGGCAGCGGCACAAAACCTATAAAAAATGTGCTTATGAAGTAGCATTGTCACTCTCACTGCTTGAATGGGCATCACAATGAGATTGCTTGAGCCTAAGCCTGATCAGCGTACAGTAAAAATGAAAAATAATGTTGTAATAAATCAGCTTGGACTCCACTCCCCAGGTATTCAGTGACATTATGATGAATTTCTCCATTCACAAGCAGTCTGCTTCTCTCTTTGACAAAGTTTCTCCCCCTTATTTTCAAGTCCAAAGTCATGGTCATCAGCATTGATGAATTTAACAGGATGGTTAAGATAACCTGGAGATATTATATGGGTGTAGAAGCCACACATGAAAAACAAAACTCTGCTTAGAATGTCCATAGGTCAATCATTACTCAAGTAGAAGAGGTAGTGCAGAGTTAAGTGGTTTTCTACCTTTGCCTGACGTAACTTTTTAACAACCCTAAAATAAGGGTTGTTAAAACCTCTACATAACCCCAAAAAATCACACCATATATTGTTTATATCTGACTGAGGTATAGCAACATTTAAACTGGGAAAAAAGTTACTTCTTAGTCTTTCATGGCACCTTATAGCAAAATGTTCTTTATCGGGTCATTTTGCCCATGTACTATATAAAAAATGTATAATGTGAATGTGTAGTATAAATATTTATACCACATTCACTTAACCTCAATCCATCATATATATTCAGCTTTAACTGTGGAAGTTTTGGGGTAGGATTAAAGCCTACAGGATGACTTGTCAATAGCCCATGCCTATTAAAGGATGATTTTTCCTTCCTTCTTCCTCTGTACCAGGGAAAGAACACAGTGGTCAAGCACAGAATTTATCACTCCAAAGCATAATTTATTAATAAAAGACTAATTTGTTGATAGTTGCACACTAATATTTCCTAAGTTACAGACAAATACCACAAGACATTATCCAAAATCTGTTGGAAGTATTCCCTGGGGTTTTCATATCTTCAGTAGGTTTTGATGGTATTTTTGGCTACAGTCTGGCTGATCTCCTTACATATTGATTACTGCCCTCCAAATTAGATCATTTCTATACTTTTTATTGTTGAGGTTTTCAATTAGTTAAATTAAACTTTAATACCTTTGTTCTTGAGGCGTCATTAAACAAATGGATAGAACCCATTTCCAGTCAGCCTTAGAGGATGAGTGTACAGTCTTTCTTACATAGGCAGGGATGGATGCTTTTGTACTACTCCTGTATTTCACACTGTCCAGCCTTTGCCCTGCATCCTCTCTCACTAACAATTATCATGCACCATGTCTATGAAGGACTAGAGGTATTCACCAGCAATTTTTTTTTTTTATTTAGTTAGTTGAAAAACATTTTTTGTCCAGTCAATGAAATAGATTAGCAAAGAGATAGGCTTTTCTTAAATGACAATACATGGATCACAGTTACTTGATATATTAAATATTATCTAATTCTGCAAGTATTCTTGATGTAAAATTCCCACATACATAGCATTTTTTGCAAACAATTAGAAATTATATCTGAGGCCCACAAAAAAAACCTCAACTTTCCAAGGCTTTTGTTAATTTTAATTTTAAAATATCCAAATTATTGCAGAATGTTAATTCTTCAATTTCTTTCCAAAAACCATGTTTCAATGTACAGAAGTGGAGCTAAAAATAACACAGTTGTTCAATACTATACCTGTGAAAATAAATGTTTAGCTGAGTTCAATGTGGGATAGGTGCAAATGTACTCATGACATAAAAATTTAATTTTCCTCCTTCAGAATGACCTTGCAAAACCAGCTTTATTACGAGAAGTAATAACTGACTCATCATGTTGACTAGTTCAAAATTAAAAGTGCCTCTGACTTTCCACACCACCCAAGCAAGGGAGGTAATAGACTCTATATTGGTAAGAAGTCAGCCAGCTCCTGTCAAGGTCACCCAGTCAGGCACTGCTATTTTTGGTAGCTAAGCAAGGCCAAACCACTGCAATTTTCAAAGAAAGGAGACCTGTTAAATTTGAGAGTAAGGACTGGGAAGGAAAGCCAAGTCACCCCATTGTGGGGAAGGAAGGTGAACACAGTGCAGCCATCTGGGGCTTAGAGCAAGCCTGCTTCAGCTGCCCACTGTCATAAAAACTAAAAAAAGAAGGATGGATTATAAAAATGTAATAAAACTGTTTAGAGATTTATCCTTATTTCAGTTCTATTGCATGGCTTTACTTTCCAAGAGAAGGCATCATGCAGAGGATATTTTAAAATGCTGCAACTGCAGTACACAGCACAAGATCTGAATGTAAGGAGATTTTTCTTGGAGGGTGTGCCATTGCAGGATTGTTACCTGCTACTGAGGGGTTGTGTTGTACACCCTAAGGGCTTTCTGAGTGCACCATGCATGTGGTTCTCTGTGGCCACCTTGCAAGGCAGGGACATTGCCCAGCCTCCCAGGAGCTGGCTGGAGTGCAGCTTCGTGTGTTCACCTCGCTCAGGTANACCATGCATGTGGTTCTCTGTGGCTTCATGTGTTCACCTCGCTCAGGTGTGGTAGGGCTGAGCCCTGCCAGCCTGGCTCACCCTCTGCTCCTGCTCTGCTCCTCCTGCTCCTCCTGATCTGCTCCTCCTTGCCACTGCCTGACAGAAGAATCTTGCAGCAGAGAAAAGCTCAAGAAAAGATAGCATTTATTTTACATGCACTCTTTATGGACTTAGGCCATTCAGACTTGGCAGAGAGCAGGTTAAGAGGGCTGTTTGCAGTCCCATCACAAGCATCCAAAGTGTATACCATTATTCTTCACAACACTGAACAAGAGCAGTAAGAAATGAGCACTGCAGCATGATAGCACGATAGTGAAAAGATAAAACTGTATTCAGGCTAAACAGGGAAACTGCTTTCTGAAGCCTGAGGGTTTCAGCTACAACGCCAATGTTAAGATTATGTTGATCAGATGTTTTTTCTACACAGAGAAAAGAAGAGGACAATCAAGCAAATTAGCAGAGGGAGGAGACAGTGCATGCCTAGAACATGTGCAGTAAACCACAGAATTCATTATGAATTGTATCTGTGTGCACATTTGCTAAGCCAGCTGTGTATAATATTTTAGATATGCTTTAGGGTTGTTTTGCACAAATAACTCTATTTAAAGAGTGTTCTGTTTTTACACTGAAGTCTGTCTCTTCAGTGTACTGAAGGTCACCATTTCTTTGACAGAGCCATATTAAATAAATAATCCACCGTTTTGATGTTTTTGTTTTAAGGAGAATGAAAACAGCATTCTGCCAGTGAATGTTGCAAGGAATTCCATTTTCCAGCACTTATAGCAAGCTGTTACTTCTGCAGTCACATCTGCATGCACATCTCTAGCTGTCTCTACACAGATATCTGTATTTGTCTATCATGGTAGATAAAGTAATCAGGATACAGACTATCTATCTATCTATCTATCTATCTGTCTGTCTGTCTGTCTATCTATCTATCTATCTATCTGTCTATCTATCTATCTCTCTCTCTGTTGTGGTTTGACACTGGCCCAACCCAGGCACCCACAAGAGTCACTCGCTCAACTTCCCCTGCCACAGCTGGGCACTGGAGGAAAAAAAATTAATGAAGGCTTCATGAGCTGAGATAAGGAAAGGGAGAAAACCCTTCAAGGGCAAAACAGGCTCAACTTAAGTTGCAAAGTGAATTTATTACTACAAANAAAAAAAAAAAAAAAAAAAAAAGAGGAGAGTAATGAGAAGTAACATAAGCCCTTAAAGCACCTTTTTGCCCCCCAGCCCCTCCCTATTTCCCACCAACAGTGGAGGGAGACAGAAAATGGGGGTTTTGGTCAGTTCATCACCCCAGATTTTTGTCTGCATCTCCAGGAGAGAGGAGTCCTTCCCCTGTGAGGCCGTGGGGTCCATCCCACGGGAGACAATTCTCCATGAACTTCTCCAGCATGGTTCCAATCTCATGAGCAGCAACCCTACTGCATCTCCTGCAGTGTGACCTCCCCCATGGGCACACAGTCCTTCCAAAACTGCTGTGGTGTGGGTCACTCTTCCACGGGGTGCAGTCCTCCAAGGACAGGCTGCTCCAGCCTGGAA
>VZTT01063033.1:42874-55308 GCA_013400855.1 Buphagus erythrorhynchus | reverse complement strand
TTCTGGCACCTGGAGCACCTCCTGCCCCTCCTTCTGCACTGACCTTGGTGTCTCCGTGTTGTTTCCCTCACATGTTCTCACCTCCTCCTCTTCTGTGGCTAGAAAAAAAATTGTGTGCCCCACTTTGTTTTGATTTCTTCTTAAATATGTGATCACAGAGGTGTTACCAACATCTCTAATAGGCCCAGCTTTGGCCAGCAGCATGTCCATCTTCAGAGCCATCAGGAATTGACTGCTGGACATGATGGAAGCTTCTAGAAGCTTCTCACATAAGCCATTAGTGTGGTTCCCCCCCACTACCAATAACCATGCCATGCAAACCCAATACCTTGGTCAAGTCCAATATTCATTCTTTCTTTCTTTCTTTCTTTCTTTCTTTCTTTCTTTCTTTCTTTCTTTCTTTCTTTCTTTCTATCTAACATCTAGATCTATACGATTACCTATCTAGATCTGCAAATATCTGCCTAGACAGATGTCTAGATGGATCCAGACAGATAAATATCTCTAACTGTATAGATCTGTGTCTACATCTGTAGAAGTCTTTCTGTTCCCAACCAGTGGTAGATTGTAGATTGTACATCAGAGTGTAGACCCTGGATACTGGATCAAGACATGTAATTCAAATACTTGCTGGTTGTTCTGTTAACTTCAGCCAGCTCAGGAAAGTAATGTTCTTCCCAAGCTACCAGAATGGACAGAAAGAAGCAATATTGCTCACCACCTACCATTTGACAAAGCTGTATGGCTAAAATACCAGGAATCTGACTGGATTTCATCACAGGTCTCTCTGATTCTTCATTTTCTTGAAGACATTAAATTTAGATTACTGTTAAAGTAAATTAAATTGCTATTAACCATGTCAGTGAAAATGATGCTTCAGAAAGATAGATGTATTTCTCTTGGCATGCATGAAAATGAAATTATAAGCTGTTCAAATCTCAATGCAGATGGATCCTTTCTAATGAGTTATCACCAGTCTGTAAGTTCTATTGATTATGTCTGTAGGTTGTCAAGTAGGATCAGAGAAATCAGTCTTTGATTATGTTCAGAGGTGAGACTGTGATACTACTCTGGTTCTAAATTATGCCTAGGTAGAAAAAAAATGTGGAATATCCCCATCAAGTTAGATGGACAGAGGTCTGAGCAAAACTGACAAGTTGAGATGTGGTTTCTCAGACTGGCTTTGCAGATACTGGCTAAACTTTGTTACCAACTATATCTAGTCTAAATGATTAACTGAGCAGAAATACATGAGACAGAAAAACATTTAATAAAAATCTAATTTAGTGGTAGCTATTAGACTGAGGTTATCTTCCTAGGCCCCTGCTGTTTTTTAGCAAATGGAGGGGAAAAAAATGGCTTGTATTGCCATTGTTTGTCTAATTTTGCTGATGATTATTATTTTGTAGGGGCTGAAAATTGTGTATTAGTCTCCAAACTATCTCTGTTACAGACATGGTTAAGATGTACCTTATCTGCCTTAATTTTTCATGAGTACTATCTGAACACCTGGCTTTTGATGTTCAAAATAATTTAAAATAAAGCCTTATTTTGCAGTGAACATGAGGCATCATCTGCCTGCCACATGCTTGTTTACTATCTCCAGCTCTATTTCATAATTATTCCTAAATACAACAATATATCTATCTATGGTAAAATTTCTATCACTCTGGCTCAGTCCTAAGGAAAGACATGAGAAAATCTGTAGTTGTATGTAAGATGTATGATTACCTAAATGCCCAATGTGTTCTTAGAAGAGGGACATGGCAAGCACATACTTGACTCATCACTAGTTCCAAACATGTTTCGATCTCTAAATGGGATGGAACTAAAAGATGAGTCTCACTGGACAGGTCAGTTTAACCATTGTGAACCATGTAGTTAAGGTGACATTTTCCTAAAAGGAGTACCAAAGACTGTCTTTACATTCTCAGCCTACTCTTTTAGGCATGCTGAAGAGCATTTTGTACAAACTCTTGTTCTCTTCAGATGAGATTGCATGGCAAATATAGATCAAGATATGTTTGTCATGCACAAATTATGATTTCTTTCAATCATGACATGTTATATGCAGATATCACAGTTGTGTAATTCACATGGTGTATTTCAATAGTGTATTGTAGAATCCTGCATTTCTGAAAATTGCCGGGGTTTCTGAAGGGCAAAAGCAAAACAAGAATGTAAAATAAAAATGAGAATTGTACAGGTTTCTGTCACTCCTCTCACACAGAGCTACACAAGCATTATTTTTTATTGTGAAGAAAGACTTTGATCCATGTCTTTGAAGCACTGTGCACTTTCCTTCACTGTTTTCAAACAATAATATTCACTTTGAGTTCTCCTTGATTCAGAAAGTCTGTTTCCACTGACACTTCTGCTATGCTGATGGAGATAATATCAGTGCGTTGTGCCATATATTTTCCTCATGTTCTTATAGGATAAAATGGTATAACATACCAATTGGTTTCATTTGGGTCATAACCATGCCTTGTATGGTAGGTCTGAATTTCCTAAAAGTGCAGGAAACAATCTACCTTGCCAGACATATATCAAAATTTTATGACAACAAAATGAGAAATCTTAATTTAATTTCCCCTGAAAAGGTTTGTCCCAGCATTCCAAAGTGTAGAAGGCCAGAAACTGCCAATATTTGCTTTTCACCAGCTGAGAGGAACTAGTTTTCCTTTACTCTCTTCTTTCCTCTTCTGTCCCACATTGTTTTTCTCCATATGTACAATCAGTCTTTGAACCATATGGGCTCTGATCCTCTCAGACTGAATGCTGGGATAGTGAGAGGGAGGGAAATGGAACAGGCATAAAGAGTCCAATAGTGTAAGGGAAGATAAAGGAAAAGGGAAGAGCATGGAGTCTGCAATGTTTCTCTTTTCTCATACACATCACAGTGCACCACAGCACATCACTGCGAGGGTAACACTGTGCTATCATACAAGACATGTTATAAACTTGTGGAATAACTCCACCGAGGACTGAGCTTATCCCTTGTAAACAAACATCCTCTCTTAAAAATCAACCAGACACACAACCATATCTCCAGGCAGATTTGAAGAAGTATTTAAAAGCTGGATGGAAGAAGAAGGTGTTCTTTGAAAGAGGCCTAATACATAGTTCTTTCTAAAACAGAGAAGGATAACAACAAACATTAACAGATCCTGTAGAAGTGACAGATATTTAGTTGAAGCATCTAATGAACAGTCAGGATGAATACTTGGGGGATGTTGACTGAAGTATTTGAACTCTTTAATCTCAGATATTCTCATAAACTGTTTCATGATGAGCAATTAAAATGCCAGTTACCTAGAGCACCATTGGGTAAAAAAGCCCTAATCTTCCCATTCTCCCCACAACAAAACCTTTTCTGCAAAGTCACTCTTCATTTTTAAGATGTGGATTCAGTCTATCAAGAACACATTTTTCCTTTGGCTAGCTCCTAAGAAAATTCTATATATAGGAGGGTAATATTATGCATTTTATGACTACATTATTTTATCCATGTTTTGCTTCATCTTTTTGGGACTCATCCATTCTTTTGTTGCCATTGGACCCTGTGTCCTTCATAGTTTATCAGAATAATTGGATGGAACAATAATTCAGATTTACTGGAGCTCTTACAGCTTGTTCAGTTGGTTCCCAAAGAGTCTTGGAAATTGAACAAGTTCATATTTTGCCTTTTTCTTTCCCACCAAGGCATGTGTGAATTGTCTGGCAAACTCATGATGCTGCACTAAACTGCTGCTTGGCACAAAGGAGTTTGATAGCTGACTACAATTTCCCTTTCTCTACACACCAATGAGAGTGGGAGAGCTCAGGCATTCCTCTGTTTCTCCAGATTACCAAAAAGCACTGGGTTTCACAGTGTAGAGAGCCAAGTTTAGTCTGCCTGGTCAAAAACAGCCCTGTGCACAGAGGTGGCTGGGTATGAAATTAAAGGGAGATGTAGTGAGGGGGTGATAATTAAAGGGAGATGTAGTGAGGGGGTCTAACCATGCAGAGGACCCTCTGGAGAGAAGAAGAAAGGAAAAGACATGGTTTTCCAGCCGGTGATACAAGCTCAGTTCCAGCATCCTGCACAGAAATTGGCACAGGGAGCGCAGGAGCTCTGCTGTGCTCTGAGCACTGCGCTCCACTGGCTGCCATGAGCAGTCTGACAGTGCTGTGACTTTTGTCACCCTCACGGGCTGGGCACCCGCTCCTGGAATACAGACAAGGCATCTGACACTGCACTAGGCTATTCAGATAAATATCTGGGTGTCTGTGCCAAGGAACACACCACTGCACTTCTGCTTTCATAATGGTTGTGTTTGACTCCCACGTGTTCTAAAGCAAACATACTCACCCCAGCTTACTCCAACTGGTGGAAAGCTTACAATATGGGAAGAAAATACTGACTTTCTTGAAGGGTTAAAAGAAGGCCATGCTGCTTCTTTGTAGTTCTCTGCACCATACCGGAGTGGAAACCTCTTGAAGGCCACCTATGCCTTTTTTATTTTCTGGGGTATTTTTTAAAGAAATTAGATATCAGATCTGAAATGTTGAGGTTGAACAGTCAGTTTAAGATGTACATAAAACAGATCTCTGGCAAGGCTGCACATCTCTTCAGCATGACTTCTCTTGGGAAACAGAGTTTTTAAAAATTGTCTTGAAACTTGAGAAATGTAAAATAAAGAAAGATTACTGTCAAATAACTTGTTCATGGAAAACATCAGTTGTATCTGAGATGATCTTAATGAGCTGTGTGCTGATTAAAATAAAATGGTAAATCTGAACTACTCGATGCATATTTTATCATCTATATCTTAATATATTACCAGTTAAATATACTTGGTGACTCTGAGATGATCAGTTGCATAAGTCCTGTGTCCCAGCTCTCCAAAAAGAAAGCCATGGCACTTCATTTCCAGCATGCTGGAAAACAGCCCATTCATCACTGCCATTGGGACTGTTGTTACCTGACATTTTCCTGCTAGGGAGGGCAGGGGATTTTGCCAAGAGCTATTTGCTTGCTCACTGCTGCCATGGAGCATTGTTTTTCTCCTTTGGTTGGGATTCTGTGCTCAGCACATAATAACCTGAGCACGGCGCACATGAAAGCAGAAGCCAGAGAGATATCAAGATGTAAATGGAAATCTGTACCAGCAATAAATAAGAAAATAGCCAGGTGAGTTCAGCCAGATTAAAAAAAATATAAAAAGAGACTGCAAAAGTCAAAATGAAGCAGCAGATTGTACATTTGCAATGGCTTGAGGGCAAATACTGATGTTCTGATTTATATTTTTTTCACCTTTTCTGAGGAAAGAAAATTTCAGGCCATAGAGTCACAATCAAGTAACAACCAGAAAATTACAATGGAGTTGCACTTTTTCCATTTCCTTATTGTTTCCTTGGACTGGAAAAAAGTGCTCCAATTCAGACACATTTCTGAAGTGAACCACAAAACATAATAGGGACAACAGGGTGAGAAAGTGGAAGTAAAACGGAAGGGAGATGAAAGAAATGTGGGCAAGCAAATGTACTGCAGGATCAAGAGAGAAAGCTGTTAGTGTTCCTGACCTGGGTATCTACACATCCAGGGAGATTTCTGATGTGCTGTTGCTCTGATAAGCAGAACACCTTTTAGGTTTGTTTTAAGAAAAGGCAAAATCAGACAAAGGAGAGTGTCAGGTCCAACACTGGATAAACTTGGCCTAAAACTGTGCATCAGTTTAGGAATTAAGCTCTTACGGTTTTCATTAGATTAACATATATGTGTGCTGATAAGGAATCACTTACCCAAGTCCTAGAATGGTAATGCAGATCCAAGAGTCCCCAGAGGGACACCCAGTGCTTCCCCTGCTCTCTCATTTTCCATTTCTTCTTATAAAAATACATCAACTGCCTCTTAAAAGAATAATGAACAACTGGCCTCCAGTATAAAAAATGACACCAAAGCACACACATTTACAGTTTTCTAAGATACATATGCTTTTTCCATAGGCAAAATAATTGAGAATTAGTGGAAATCCAAATTGTGCTCTCCCCTTATTCCATACTAATAATGCCTCCATTTAATTTTTGTTACACTTTTCCCAAGAGAGTTCGCAATTATAGCTGGCATTATACCAAACCAGATAATACCGAATGAAGTGTTCATACAATATATTTTTCATCCACATTTCAAAAAAAAATTAGGCAAAATCCTGGTGCTGGGCATGATCCTGTATCTGGCAACACATAGGTGATACCAGCACCTAGGAGACTTCAGTTTTATGAAACAATAGCATAAAAATTGTGCATAAGATGTGCTCACCTAACTTTAGTTTGTCATATGTACAGAAGGCAAGATCCTCACAATTGTCATCTGCAATCATCCATCTTCCATGCTCTCTCAGAGGAGAGAGTCCACCATGAGGAGGTTCTGAACATGGCTAGAGTCTGGTGTGGCATCAGGAGTGGATCGTGCTCATCCTACATAGAACACAGGGAAAGGCAAAGAACTTTAGGAGAAAGCTCTTCTGCTAAGCTGTAATGTAGAAATCCTAGTTTTCAGTACTAAATTGAAAAGATATACCTCTACAGTTATCTGCTATGGAATCAAAAATTCCTCAGAAAACTTCTTCACAGAAGTTAGTCTCATGTTGGACCCATCCACCTAATACCCATTCAAAATAACACCCTGGAGAATTAATGATGTTCTCCGCTTCAAGAGAGCCCTCACCCTTCCACCCCAGGCTCCAGGTGCCAGCCACAGCAACCACGAGGAGAACAGCAGTCAAGCTGCTTTCAGGATGGCAGCAGGAAGGAATTACTGAGACTTTTGCTTTGGCCACAGTTCTGCTTTTCTCATCCAGAATTTCAGATAGAGAGTTATCCAGAATCCACATGATTTGGCACCATCAGGAGGGTAGATCCTCAAAGACCCCAAACAGATGCCGAGCTCAGAGTCTTGTGTAACTCATTAACTGCCTTAAACTGAGTCAAAGTTAAGACAGTAGCTGGGCTGAAACCTTGCATGAAAATTTGTGACACTATTTTTAAATTAAAAAATTGTTTGTTCAAATGAATTTTCATGAAAACAAAATATTAATTTGTCTTTCCACCATGCCCAGAAAACTGGCTATTTCTAATTTTTTTGTATACATAAACCATATCTATACATGCAAATGTTTGAATATAAGTTTCCAATTTGGAAACTTAGATGATTGCTAATACAAAAATTAGTAAGATTTTCAGGGGGCTTTTGATAATGGAAATGTTTCTCTTATTTTTGTGAGGACATCAAGTATTGTTTGCATGATTTTATATCAGCTGAGTGTTTTCTAAAAGAGAATCCAGTCAAAAGAAGGCTCTGAATGTAACTTCACTCCAAATATAAAAAGATATGAACAATACTAGAAAAAAAAAAAGCCCAGGCTGAAGGACAGAATTTTTCTACAGTCCCAGCCTCTTTTTCTAAACCATTCTTTTGTTTGCACAGATACTCCTTTTTTTTTTCATTTTATGAAATATAAATTCCTAAATTATGCTTTTCTGATTCATCAGGCCTCTTTGTTGTATTCTAGGAGCAATAGTCCCCCTCCGTGACTTATTTTTACCTTCTTTAATATTGATAGTGGTAAGACCTAAGAGAGGGAAAGCTTGCTTAGCTCCAGTGCTAATATTTAGCACAGAATCCACTTGGTAGCAACGCAGCTTTAGCCTGGGCTGCCGAGCAAGCAATAAACCCTTTAAATGGCTCAGGGACCACTGGGGCCAGCGCTGTGCACAATTCATGAAGCCAGGCCTGCAAAGGCTGCTGCTTGGATATTGCTTTCAACGCCTGGAGCTTCCTATATGCATCAGACCAAGCTTCTTTTGTAATCCTTGATATTGATCAATCCTCAAGAGCACTGCCGTGGGCAAGGAGCTGGAGCTGGAGGTCAACACCAGAGCCCAAAGAGACTTTCCTTTTCAAGGAAAGGTGCTCCCTGCCCTTCTGCCTCCGCTCAGGCTCCTGCTGCTGCTGGGTCTGGGAAGCAGAGATGCTGTCCCCACTGCCAGGGAGGGAAGGAGGGTGGGAACAGACAAGGAGATGACACAAAAAACCCAACAGCAACAAGCCTTTGTAGAGCCCTGGTGATAAAAGACCAAGAGCACCCTATGATATAGTGATGGGTTCTGCCAATATGTTCTGCACATAACAATAAAATCTATTTCTTTCCCCACTTCCTACCTCCCTATTTATTTTCTTGCTTACAGGACTTGCCAGGACCCCTTACTGTGTTTCATTTCCATTACTCTTTCCAGTTTTGTTGCTTTAGTATCAAGATTTCTTTACTTTTTTTCCTTCTATTTTTTTTTCTTTTTCAGTAAAATAGTCTAGGGTATTTTTATTCCTTCACGCTTGATAGTAATTTTCTGCAGTCATCTCTGGCCTCTGTGGCTATTTACAATGATTAGCAGTTTTCAAGAGGTAATGAGTTTTTATCTTTTCCTTCTCCCCCTCTCTCTTTCCCTCTCTGCTGCTTTCTCTGGCACAGTCTTTCAGTTATTTAAAATAAACAGACAACTGCATAATTATCAACCTTAATGCCAAAAAAGAAAATAGAATTGAACCTTCTAAATACTAAGGAAGAGAGGGAGAGCTTGATAAGTGTTGCTACATTTTCTTTCAAGACATGGGGTTGGGATTTCTTTTCTCCCCCATTTAATTTCTGTTTAGGAACAAAAGATTTTTGTGTTTGCAAGAAAGACGGGATGAGTGATTTTAGATTTGCATTTTCTCTTTGCTAGAGCCTGGTACTTTATTAAAAAAAAAAAAAATCCATCTTACAAATGAAAGCATCTGTGTAAATAAAAAACCACTTGAGAAAAAAGGTCATAAAAAGTAATTATTATTTTTCCAAAACAAGATTGAAATATCCAGAGGTCAGTAGAAAATAGCTAGCACGCATTTAAAGGTGTCTGTTTCATTTTTCTGATACCTCCATTTTAACTGTGGATAAAAAAATCTACATTAAGTGATCCACCCTCATGTCACACAAAATTACTCGTCTCTTTAGAAAAATTGCAGGATCCTTTCAAATATATTCATTTTAAAGAAACCTATTTGTCAAAGTTTGCCANAAAAAAAAAAAAAAATCCATCTTACAAATGAAAGCATCTGTGTAAATAAAAAACCACTTGAGAAAAAAGGTCATAAAAAGTAATTATTATTTTTCCAAAACAAGATTGAAATATCCAGAGGTCAGTAGAAAATAGCTAGCACGCATTTAAAGGTGTCTGTTTCATTTTTCTGATACCTCCATTTTAACTGTGGATAAAAAACCTACATTAAGTGATCCACCCTCATGTCACACAAAATTACTCGTCTCTTTAGAAAAATTGCAGGATCCTTTTAAATATATTCATTTTAAAGAAGCCTATTTGTCAAAGTTTGCTGACCATATGCAAAGTAGTACTCGAAGACAGTATCCAAGACTGTCTTCCCCTGGAGCTTGCTGTGGTCCGAGCAGGATGGGAGCCAAGCAGGAGTGGGCTGAGGGCTACAAGGCAGTGTGGTCTCTTATTTATGGGTGCTGAGTGTCAGGACACAGCAGACACCTCCATTGGCCTCTGTCCCCTGGGTCAAACAAGTGCCTGGGAGGGACCTCCCTGTCTGTCTGTCTGTCTGTCAGCACAGAACAGTGACAAGAAGTGTGGCAGTCTCACCATTCTCTCTTCTTGTTGCCATGATGAGCCTTGGTAACATCTCCCAGATGCCGCGTTCAGGTCTCTTCATTTCCCGTGTGTTCCTGGAGAAATACTTGCATTGTTTTCCATGTATTGATATTGCAGACTTTCTTTCTTTCTTGTTAAGAAAATAGTATTTTTAAAGATCCTGTGGACCTTTAGCTGCTTTACCTTTCACTTGAAGTCCTCCAAGGACAGCAAATCTGCTGCTGCTCCTCAAAAAACCCAAATGAACCAGAAGATAACAATGAAATCCCATAAAAGAGCTGTACTTGCTGATGGCTCATACATTGGCCCAAGTCCAAGACCAGTACCAACAGGCAGCCTGGATTCATCCAGCTTATTTTAGGAACAAACTTCCAGCTCTCTGGACACAAGTCATACTCATTCTCTAGCCTGAAGGCCAGGGAACAATTTGCAATTTATTTTATTTATTAGTAAAAATGTAGTCTGGGAGATCATTGCCCTAAGGGTATCCAGACAGCATCAGCATACTTTATTAATTATTATTATTTCTTGCATCTCTTCTCTTAGACTGTCTTTGACAAGATCTTTTACAAAAACAAAGTGGAATTTGACCCAACAGGAACATTAATGTGGGAGATCCTGCACAAGCTGCTTTATTTTCTTTTTACAGAGCACACGGCCAGTGCAGCTCCAGTACTTTCTCCACTGTTTATTTCTCCCTCAGTTCAATCTCATCCTCTACATTTTCCAGTTGTCATACTGAAGTATTTTGGCAGAATTCACATGCCTATCAAGGTTTGGCCTGGCTCGTGTCACTTTACCACACTTACATGCTTGTATGTGCTTCAGCCTTACAATAACAGAAACTTAACACACTGTAAATAAACCCTATTGTTTTCACCCATGTGCAAGCCTATTATCATTAGCCTTAACTTTGCAGAGGGTGAACATGCTCTGACTTATGCAACATGATTTTTCCATTCTCCTGCTGATTTCTCTCAATGTTTTATTTTAAGCTTTTTGTAGCTGAATATAGGCCAAACTTGGGATACTTCATCTGCTCACACAGAAACAATCTACTTGATTCCAACTGTGAGCCCAAGTCAGTCAGATTGCACAAGAAATGGAAAAATAAATTGGTTGGATATCTTTTCAGTAAGACCTTCAGGTGCAACGGAGCCAAATTTTCCAGTGGCATGCTTCTGCCCAGGGGACACAGTATGTTCTGCAGGGAGGGAGCCTGCTGAGCACTGGCTGATCCCATGAAGGGAGTTACAGCCTCACCAGGACACGGTGCCTGGACCAGTCAACATCAAAAGGCAGATTCAAGGCCATTTGGATGGCCTTTGGCAGATTGGGAGAAAGCCCGAACTAGTCAGCAACACTAAGCCACTTCTGCAAATGGCACGGTCCTGTGGTTTTGGGATTTTTTTTTTATGGTGTCACACCTTCACTTTTTTATACCATCCTATACTGTAATCTACTAGGCCTCTATTTCTCAAGAATCTTCTTTCCATTTTGGCACATTGGAGTATGATAAAATAATTTGTTTTAGTTTTTTCTTATTTTCTTGAGACAAATCAACAGAATAAATTTGCTTAATATACCACAGGGAAATAGGTTACCTATCTTCCTGCCTTTTTTTTTTTTTCACTGCATGATTATGGAACAGTATATAAAATACTCCAATTTAGGTCTCACTAGAGTGAGCTAGAGGAAAAATTACTTTCTTTTCATTTTTTGGTATTCTGTACATTGGTTTCTAATTGAATTGGCTCTTGCAGCTCCAATATCATATATGGATATACTGTTCAATTGGGTCTTTTCCTGACCATTCTCAGAGGCATTGTTTTTGGAGATAATAACTAATTTCAAATCTGGTAATTTTAAAAGCACTAGCAATGATCAAATGCATCTATTTTCTGGAGTGAACTGAAGCAGCTATGAACTAAGATTGCCATGGTGAACAGTTATGTGTTAACATCTTGCTACAAAATAATGTTAAAAGGGGTACATTTTGCAAAGCACTAAGTGCTTCAGTGTATTTTCACATTAATATCTGGAAAAGGAGAAGAAATAATATTGTCATTTAAATAACTTCCAGTCACAAGTTTAGTACCTCAAAAAAAAAATGAAAGACATTTTCTTTTGAAGTCTTTCCTGCCAAGCATGAGTAAAACAACAGGTCTGCATTCAGACTCTGGCTCATGGATATTCATTAAAACAAATAAACAAAGAAATGGTAAAGAAAGCATTACAGAGCTTAAAGCTTGGTCTAGTATCAGATGAATAACAAATACGTTAGTGTTGGCTGAGCAATGGCAAAATATATTTCTACATATCAGGAGATAATGAGCTCACTCAAGGAGCCTTGTGTATGAAAAGAGATTTCTGAAGAAACACATCACAATATAATTGAGAATTTGTTATTGCTAATCCTAAGGCTTTGAATTTACATCTCCCACTTTTCTTTTTCCTTTGATTTGTCTCAGCATACCCTGTGTTGCAGTAAATACATATATGTGAGCCCAATATGAGCAAAAGAGGGACATACAGAAAACAGTGCCTGGAGAGACATGCTAGAGTCTACTAGGACAATTACCCAATTGCTGTCGTACAATACAATGTGTTTAGGAGAGGCAAGATATTTTAGTTACAATTATTCTTTTTTTAGGCTTTTTTTTTTTTTTTAATGCTAAACCCTGGCCAACATTTTTTAAACCTTATGGATCCCAAGTCACAACAATGCGTCAGCCTTTTAG